>LT598451.1:4932-15323 GCA_900074755.1 Lachancea nothofagi CBS 11611 | reverse complement strand
TTATGTTGAGACTCCGATGTCAGGACTTTACTCAAATAGCACTACAAAGAGCGCCAAGCCTGGAAGCTCAATACCCGCTAGCTCTGAAGGGAATGCTGCTGTGACTTCCAGCGCTGCCGCTTCATCACTTTCTTCCGGCGACCCTGGCACTCTTTCGACTGTTAAAACATCTCCGTGGTCCAGCACCACTCCTTCAGGATCTGCCAAGTCACAATCTTCTGCGGAGAAACCAGCTACGCCCTTTTCGATGTCTACTATTTCTTCCGAACCTGTGCCTACTGTGACGGGCCAAACAAGCTCTAACTCTTTTACTGAAGATGTAACTGAGACAGAAATAGTGACGAGTGCTGCTCCTCTTGTCCCAACGCGCTCTAACAGCATGAACGTATTATCCGGAACCTCAAACTCCAACACAGCTACCAATAGTGAGTCTGCTGCTACTTCCGAATCGAAGGTTGAAAATACAGCTACTATTCTAGGTGGGTCTAATATCAACTCAGCAGGCACACCAGTTGGCACACCAGTTGGCACGCCAGTTGGCACACCAGTTGGCACATCAGTTGGCACACCAGTTGGCACACCAGTTGGCACACCAGTTGGCACACCAGTTGGCACACCAGCAGGTTCTCCAGTTGGCACACCAGTTGGCTCTCCAGTTAGCACACCGGCAGGCTCTCCAGTTGGCTCTCCAGTTGGCACACCAGTTGGCACACCAGCAGGTTCTCCAGTTGGCACACCAGTTGGCACACCAGCAGGTTCTCCAACGCTCGACAGTCCAACCGCCGTACCAAACTCAAACAATGGTTACGACGGCAATAGTAGCCCAGGTGAACCTTCCACCACCGCAAATCCTGATAATAACCAAGGTTCTCCACATAACAGTGATGAAAATCCATCAAGCTCTAGCGAGCAAAGTATCAATAGTTTTGCTTCGATAACAGCAGGATTTGGTCTTCAATCACAACCTGGCGACGAAACCACCACGGTTTCTCCCTCAACTTCTCCAACACAAATTTCCGGCTCTTTTTCGGCTTCATCCTCCTCGAGTGCTACTTTCTCAGTTTCAACGTATGAAGGTGCTGCTCAGAAGCTTGGACTTGGGTTTCTACTTGCACTGCCCTTGGCGTTAATCTAGGCAGTAGCTGCGCGACACTACTCGCAAACCAAGGTTCATATAAAGCTTCCCCTGGAGATGCTGATAACAGCATCGAGGTTGATAGGAACGTTTACATATAATCTATACACTGTGTCGATGGTAAAAAGCGTAAAAAGCGTAACCTGTTAATGCGGTTGTGTGTAACATCATTAAAATTATTGCCTTTGATACATAACTAAGAGTCATATATGTTGTCGAGCACTTAGAGCTTGTTTTCTATGCTTGAACTTTGTCATGTCCAAAAGGAAAATCAAGAATACGAAATTAGTGCTCGAGTACATGAATGGACTGATATGGGAACCAATATGGATTCCTCATACGTCGTGGGCTGACTTGAAAAATCAAGCGGGTGTTGCCGAGTCTGTGACATTTACCAGAATTTTGCGATGAAGCCGATAGTGTTTACTGTAATTTTCAAATCATTGTGGTCGACTGTCAAAATCCTTCGATAGAGGATTCGAACTTATCCACCAAAAAATTGCACCAAAATGTCGTGTAGCGATGGTGATCAACGGCGAACATGAAGCATAGAACATAGGGTCTGCTCCTAAAAACAGGGTTTGCAACTAAAACTGACAAGACTAAATATGCGCTCCTAAACCACTTCTTCCACTTATGATCAATGAAAAGTTCGTTTCAATGCTTCATGTTTTATCTTTTACCTCAGTAGACGAAATTCTCTGTGAAGCTGTCGACAATCTTTCGACCCTGCGTATCTTATCACTGTTAGCAAGCCCACATACTTAGTCACAGCTCTTATCACATGCGTCGAGGGCATAAACATTACCATCGATCAGTACTCTCTCAATCACACGATGCGCACGTCATCTTAGCCTCGTGAGTTTTTCAATGGACGCGGTGCTATTCAAGTGGATTTCACTACAAGACACGATATATCGTAACTCAGATTGAGAAAGGCTACACTAAGTGACCTGATGGACTGTCAATTTGTATTTATTACAATACTCTTCGTAAAACATTTTTGTAAGGTAGGGACTGAGACCGGCAAGTTAAGGTATCTGTCTCAAGTCCAAGCTAATCATCCGAAGATTTAGCCTACTGACAATGCCACATTGTATTGTATAAAGCTGAACTCGCTCCTCCCATCGTTACGTCTTATCCGCAAGTAAGTATTTTCATTGGTGTGGTTCTCGTTTTAGACCTCTGCCAATTCTATCCACATAAAGGTGCTATTCAACGTTATTAGATAACGAAAGCTGTAAGTAGAATTGTGTAGGGAGTGGAAGGCTCCTTTTGTGGCGGAAATCAGCGAGCTTTTGTTCGAGGATGGAGATGAGGGGCAGGTACTTATGTTAGCAATCAAAGAAGGCTTCGTAGCGCTCACGCCGAAAGATTTACAGGATCACGATAAGATAGCCTAACGGCCCAGCAAACGACTCAATTTTGATTAATGCCAGCGAAATAATCGAAAAGCTTCACTCGCTTACAGAAAGAGCTATGCTTTACTAGAGCACCTTTTTTGCACCTTCGCTAACTGATCGACTGAACAGCAAGAGACCGGCGTAAAAGACACTACTCCTGAGATAATCGAAGAAAGTAGTAATAATGCTCCACCCTTAGACCAGTCACAATTTGATTATCTGACTTTTGCAGAAATTCCGCTAAAGCTGAAATATTCATAAATGTCTTTGCTGACATCAATAAAATACGATTTATAATTCAAGGGGAGCTTACTAAGTATCGAGATACCTTACTGAGGTATAAAAGACAGGAAGATGGATGGCTCTAAAGCAATAGGAATGCCTTATTGAAAGTAAGCATCGTTCCTATATTGATTGCATCATAATTAGAATGGCGTTTGGAATTAAACTCAGTAAAGGGTTGCAGTGGACTAATGTTACCGCTGACAAGTTAAATTTGAAATCACTCAGAGTAGCGATAATCGGAGGAACTGGGGGAATTGGTCAAAGCTTCAGCCGACTTTTTCAAAGTAAAGGTGCTGAGGTCATTGTGGTAGGTCGGACATTTAAAGACGGCGACTTGAAAAATGTTCAGTTCATCAAGGCAGACCTGGACTTGATGTCAGAGGCTAGGCGAGTGTCACAAGAACTCGCAAAACAGCCACTAGACTTGGTGATATTCACTACAGGTATTTTTGCTGCTCCCACTCGCGAGGAAACAGCTGAGGGCTTGGAGCGCGATATGGCCGTAAGCTATCTCAGCAGACTAGTGATCATTCGCGGAATTTTGCCTACGCTTGAGAAAAATAGCACTCATATGTTCAAAAGGCCGAGAGTCTTCATTGTTGGGTTTCCCGGCACGGGAGAGCTGGGAAAAGTTGATGATTTGAATTCGGAGGGCAAGTATAGCGCAATGCAAACACATATGACCACAGTGGCAGGTAACGAGGCTCTCGTGCTCGACTCTGCACAGCGCTATCCTAAAATTGGATTATATGGACTAAACCCGGGTTTGATAAAGACAAGCATCCGGAACAATTTCTTAGGCGCTGACAGCTGGAAGTCATGGGCGATTGAGGGTATCATTGGTCTGTGGTGCCAGAATGCCGAGCAGTATGCGCTTCGCATGCTTCCAATGATGGTATCCTCTGACTTGGAGGCGCACAGCCCTGCCTTCTTCAACAACAAGGCCGAGGCTATCCAATCTCAAAAGTTCACTGAGCCTTATGTCAAGGAATTCATTGGCAACTCCGAAGAGCTCGTGAGAAAATCAGGGATACCTCTAGATTGAACGTCTGATGTGTATCTACAAGTATATAATATTCCTATCTAAACTGCTGGTTCTTATGAAAGATCAAGGTGATCAACAAATATATTCTTTAACATAAACGAGCTCACAGAGCTGTGTGAAGAAAAACCAATTCAATCAGGGTTCTTACCATGGTATAGGGGAAAACAAGTATATCATCGAAATCAAATAAGATGTTGAAGGATGCTTCCAACTACGTTAGAAGGTTCAATGTGGCAACATTATTTACAAATCCTGGCATGCCTCCGCTTGTAACTTATTTCGTATTCATGCTATATTGGGATCTAATTATTATCTATGGACTTGGTTCAAGTAGGTATTTGAAAAATTGTGGCCGTCACCCTCACCGCTTGCGATAGAGGAGCAATATTGCTTCATCAACATACTCACAATTGCCAAAGCCCAGTGACACTCTCATTTCGAAAGCCATGAAAAGTAGAGCCGCCAGTGATCACTTTGACGGTGGAGACTACAAGCGTTGCATGTATTCGGCAGGTTGAAGGATGCGATTCTGACATTGTGGCTCGTTATTAAACGCAGTTGTTGGACCCAACCGAAATCTAAGGTGTTCATTGCCAATGTTCTTCTAGCCTTACAGACGTTTGATAGTGTGCTATGCGTGAGGATGATTTTACCACCAAAAAGCAGTTGTCCAATCAAGCAGCTTATGCAAAAGATAGCGGCGCCTATGGTGTTACAGATAAATTGATCCAACTTTGTAGTCTGGAGCTGTCTCGATTTCGGACTTTGTAGTTGATTTATTGGAACTTTACAGGTCTGGTGGCTATTGCAAGACAAGGAACAAAAGAAACATTAATGAGATTGATTTCTATCGACCAGATTTAAGAGTCTTTGTGATTACTTGGGAGCATCCTCCAACATCTTATTTGATTTTCAATGATAGATTAGCGTTAGCTGGATAAATTTCTCCATGATCTTCTGTATGAGAGTATATCCTCGATAAAGTGATAAACAGTTGGTATTTGCACACTTCTTGGTCGGCCACATGCGCTCGTCTTTTAACTAAATGTAAGCACGATATTGTGCTACTATTTCGATCAGAAAGAGCCTGTTTTGCGATGCAACGTGTTGGGAGTCGGAGCAATGCCGTAAATATTCGTAATATCTTCAAGATCATTGCTGGCTCAGCATGGTTTTGGAAAATTCTAGCATACACCTACCCACTCAAACGTTTTTTCAGTTCATGAGATTAAATTTTAGAACAATGATATATGTATACAGCTGAAACCGAAGGCTGTATTCTATAACTACTGGGGGTCTTATTTAAGATATTGAACCAACCTCTACGATTAAGAACTCAAAGGAGGATCTAATCTTAACAAGCATCAAGCAGTACGAATTATTATGCTTACGTAGGTAAAAATTGTCGCCAACTCAACTTGGGGCGAACCAGATTTGCAAAATTTTAGAGCTTGTCATAAAAGCAGATAGATAAGTCAGAGCCGCAACTTGTTCGTAATGCGTTCCACTTTCTACAGGCTTGAAATACACTTAAATTGGTTGTCATTTGCTCTGAAGACTTTACCGCCGAACTTTCATTTTTCCATCTCTTTGGTAGTGTTAATAATTGGCCTTTCTTCAAAACTAGTTCTAAAGCTAAAATATAAATCTCGTCTTCTAGGACATGTTTGTATATAGATATTGGCAATAACAACTCAAGTCAATTTGCCCTGTATCACACTACTTAGCTGAAGGGAGAGGGATAGTTTTCTCCAGGAAAGCTGCGGTGTCTGCATTGCCCTTAAGCACTGAGTGTTGCAAAACTACAGAGAGCCATTTGTTCAGCGTAGTGAAGCTATCAAACTTATCTTTTCCGAGAGCAAAACCGGAGAGAGTCGCGCATATAGTTGCAGTGTATGAATCCGCGACTGTGGCCTGGTCTTTAACCAGGAATTCATGCTGAGCTAGGAGCTGCTTCAAAAAGGCAAAGCATGCGAGGCATTTGGACAGTTTGTCTTCGTATTCCTCTTGATTTGCATTGGTCTCGGTAGCGGTCACTAATGCAACAGTGCTTGAGGTTATTTCTTGGTTTGTGAATGACAATATCCTAATCACCTGCGAACGTTCCTCCAGAGTAACTCCGTAAAAGGTTTTTTCAAGTTCCGCATCGTCCTTCAATCTAACGAGGTAGTACAGAATTGCCATGACCTCGGTCAATTCAAATCCATGGCTGCCAAGAAAAGCTGGACTCTTTTCAAGGGGAAAGAGGTTTTTGAACTCCTCATTCTTTTTACTTGTGTTTACTGGCTCGATATCAATTTTGAGCCATTCAATCAGGGTCCGGGGCAACATGCCTATAACAGTTTCGGAAGCGTATAGTGTTCCCATTGTAATTGTATTTGGTTGATAAAGCAAGGAAGAAGCTCTGCACAAGTGGCTCAAGCTCGCGCTTTTTATACATCAAACATATCTCGAGACCGCTCGAGGTTGAAATCGGCTAACGTTAAAAGACCGATTGATAGCACAACACAATTAGTCAGGTCAGCGCGTAGTGCAAATTCTTTTGCTTGTTAGTTTCATGCCGCCTCTACTCAACGTGGCTTTATCGATCTTAGTAATGGAAGCCTGACACCAGTTTTGTCGAAGGAGCTGATGATGTGCCGAGGAAGGGCACATGGGTCAAGGACAAAACAAGTTGGTCATTCAATCGTTCAGTTTAGGATCAATGGCTGGTTCCAGTGCTCAAGGGCTAGCTGTGTTTCCATGAGTGCCGTAAATTGACAACCCCAAATACCGTCCATTGGTAAAGCTTGGGAAAGATCTTTGGCCACTAATGATCTTTAGGGCTATTTGATATTTCGCAATTTTCGAGAAATTATAGTTCTTTCATAATTCTAGTAATTAAGCTTCGTTTCTAAGAATCCTCACTTTTTTCATATAATGACATACTACTTTGACTATGGTGGTGTTGATCGCTCAGCGCTGTTCTAACGGCTGAAGCTCGAATCTTTAGTGATTATTATATTTAAACCTTTTACAAAACTGTAACGGAAGATGCTTGCTAATAAAGGCATCATTAAAGCACCAATATGGATTCCATAATTAATTTGTAAAAACTGTGGGGGCCTCAAGAAGTGAGAGAAAGTGAAGGATGATTGCTAGAAGTTGAGTAGGCATTTTTAATTCATTGATAGCCAGCTGTGATCTCAAGGTATAGTCGATGTATGCTTGTTTGTTGCTGACGTATAAAATTCAAATCTCCAACAATTGTTACCAACTATCGCAATTTTGTAGCATTTTCTTTTGTTCCGAGGGTGAAGCTAAATTCGAGATGCTCTCGATCTACAACAAACAGCCCTCCACTACGCAAAGCTTCCAAGCAGCGAATAGATGCAGAATTTGACCCTTCTTGCAGAAATGTGTCTTTCCGCGTTTTCGGGGACGTGCGCTAACCCCGTGAAAAGCCCGAGAGATTTCAGTGGGACGATCTTCGACAGCTATCTGTGCTATCGAGGCCATTGATGAATAGTCTCAATGACATGAAATTGAGACAATCACTTATTAATACAGAGTGAATTGAACCGCGACAAGTGCTTGCCTATCAGCAGCTACTCATACATGACGAGCATCCCATTTTGGTAGCCACAGATGATATAAGTCATATTGTATTTGGCGATTCGGGGTTATTTTACTTTCCTAAGTATACATAGAGCAGATGAGCTATTCTGCAGTATCTCATAAATACAGAAATCACGGAGAGCTAAGTGAACCATAACAAAATAATAACCAGACAAATCCTTAGTGAACAACCCAGCACATCAAGCACCGCCGACGCAGGTTTGATCGTCAAAAATATATATAAAAAACAGAAAATATAAGAGCTTAACTAGACGCGACCTGCTTGGAAGCCTCTGCAAAGTTGGGATAGTCAGTGTAGCCTTTATCAGTTTGAGAATAGAACGTATCTCTGTCGTACTCATTTAGAGGCAAACCATGCTTAATTCTGGAAATCAGATCTGGATTCGAGATAAAGAGTCTGCCGTAGCCCAGCAGTGTTCTGTTGTTCTGTTCCACGGCGCGCAAGGCAGCCTTTGGATCCAGAGCGTAATTACCAGCTCTAATGATGAGGCCCTTCCATACACTATAAGCGAACTCGTTGGTTCCTCCAGTATACCAGCCTTCTCCTTCAGCGTCGGCCGGATTAGTGACGCGAGGCTCGACTAGATGCACATATGCGAGTCTTTTTTCCATTTGTGCCCTCTTTTCAAGTTCGCCTAAAACATATGCATACTGGGCAACAATCAGCTCCTCAGTTCCTCCTGACATTGAACCAAACACACCGTAAGGGGAGAAGCGAATACCGACTTTTTTGTGCCTATTGCGTCGATAAGAGCGTCCACGACCTCTAGTACAAAGCGCGCCCTGTTTTCGATAGAACCACCATATTCGTCTGTTCTTTTGTTGGAAATGGGGTCTAGGAACTGATTTAAAAGATAACCATTAGCGCTATGGATTTCTACACCATCTGCACCTGCCTCAATAGAGTTTTTTGCTGATTGAACATATTCCTTAATGTATTGTTGGATTTCACTTTTGGTTATACCGTGTTGTTTGTTATCACACTCAACAGCATTCCTTTTCATACCCTCATTCATATACACCTCGTCCGAAGCAGAGTCGTAACGTAAGCCATCGCGCTTCAAGTTTTCTGGGCTACCTTGTCTTCCTAAAACCCAAAGTTGGACCCAAACAAAGGACTTGTTCTCGTGAATCTTGGCGAAGATCTTCTTCCACTGCGTCATCTGCGCCTCAGACCATATACCGGGAGCGTTGTCATAACCACCAGATTGAGGTGATGGAAAAGTACCTTCGGTGATAATCATGGTTCCCGGTGCCTTTGAACGCTGATCGTAGTATTCCATTGCCCAGTCTTTGTTGGGCACATTTCCGGGAGCGTGTGCACGCAGTCTGGTGAGCGGGCACATCACAGCCCTATGTTCAACGACGGTGTCGCCGACGGCCAATGGCTTGAACAAGTTGGTATCTTGAAGAGCGATCGGCTTGAAGTTTTTAACAAAAGGCATGATTTGATTTACTTATCAATCGGTTCGTTGCTATAAGCTGCTCTTCGAATCTCCAAATAGACAGAATGCATGGTCTCGTAGAGCTTTGCTCGAGCTAACTTATACTTCCCGTTTGCAAGATTCGGCTTCGAACTCAATTACTAAGATAAATTTAAGGTATATGTGACTTTCGCAGATATTACAAAATATATGGGTAAACACAGTTAATAAGCGGTGAGAAAGCAATGAAAAGGCTTGGCAGAGCTCGAGGTACGAATGGGCGAATGAGTTTTTATTATAATATCATCATAAAATGCCTCACGCAACATGTGTTGCTTGACTTGGTGCACAAATTTCGCATTGTGATCATTGTCATAGCTCTTGAAGCAGTTTGAGCTGAGGTTGGCCAACATGATTAGATGCTTTAGTTGAGGCTTTTTTGACTATACTAAGAGAATTGCTAACAGTCTTGGGAATGTTTTGTGCATACCCCTATTTTGCCTAAAGCTTTAAAGAACCTATGTCAGAGCTAGCTCCATGTTAGATGGTAGCGTCAATTATGTGAGAGCTACATGCCACTGTAGCGATAAAAGGACATGGAACCATTACTGGTTACCTATACACTGCACCAGGAGAGTGGTCGTGCGCTCATGAAATATGAGCTGTTGCGCTTCCAACTATCAAACGATTTAATCAATCGAACGATCAGCAAACTACAGGAGTTGCGACTGTTCGCTTAATGTTGGCATATCCCGGGGAAGTGAAATAAGCTCGGTCCAACTTGACTCATGCCGTAAAAGACCATTGCTAATGCGCTTAGTAGAATTTAGTAGTCTAGGAGTCATAGTCAATGCACAATCATTGGAATCGTGATTGTGATTTGATTCTAACATGAAGTCTGTGCTGCCACTCTGTATATACCTGTCATTTGTCAAATTCATATCTGATGGCGCACTTGGCACAATGAAACAAAGATTCCACTGAGAGCGACAGATAATAAGTTGCGGCAAGTTTTGAAATCGATTCATATCGCATTTCTAAAGAATGTCAATTGGCACTGAGCTACGGTGATCCAACTGTAATTGCAATAACTTTCTAATATTCAGGTTCTGGCAGTAATTGTTCAGATAGGCTATCCCAGCAAGTCCTAGTTCATCCTCAGCTTCCAGCTCTTGTTTAATATTAGCAAACCCGTGATGGATATTGAATATTCTTTGCCTCACTGAACAATAAGAAAAGGTATTAAGGGTAACTGAAGCTGTTCACTTCGGCAATGACGAGTATTTTACTAGGATAGACTCATACTCTGACGTTTCGTCAAATTTTGATAGCGGTTCTTAAAGAAGCTTGACGTAGATTTCCCATTTCATGTAAACATGGGTTGCACTTCTATGCTTGCTTTAGTGCCACTAATATAGTTGAGTTTAGCTGAAATTCAGTCACCTTATCGAGTAGGGCACGGTTTACAAAAGGGTTCCTAG
>LT598448.1:999281-1099057 GCA_900074755.1 Lachancea nothofagi CBS 11611 | reverse complement strand
TGCACGAATATGCACGATAGCATGCAGTCATGTGATATTAATTTCTCTACCCACTAACTACTTATGCGTATAAAATGACTCAAAACATTCAAAAGTACTCGAGCTACCTCAAAAATCAATTTTCTGAAAATCGTAAATAGGAGAAACCAAGAAAACTTAAAATGGAATAAGATTTTCCATTTGCAGTACCAAAAAATGAAGGTCTTGCGGGGTACAATGCTCTTCAATTAGAGAGCACACAGACCGCGTTTATTGGCAAACGGTAAAGCCGCTAGCCATTGAAACAAGCCATTCTTCAGAAATAAATGGTTTACAAGGAGCTGAGCTTCGATGCCTATGTGAGAGTAGGTGAGAAATGCGCTCCACCGCTAATTACACGAGACGATTGAAATTAAGCACAAATTTTGATATTTGATCCTTTGGTGCTGCCAATTGGATTTCAACTGCACACTCTTGCATTAATGCTCAAGATCCGCACACAAATGTCCAACACCCCGCTTATGCTTTTCCCGCCATCGAAACGTCGCATGCTCTAGCTAATTCGAAGCGCGTGCCAGAGCTTTCCCCGGGAAAATGGTCAAAAGTAGATTGTCGATGCCCGGAAGTTGCTTCTCTAAGTGTATTTCTAAAGGCCTTGATTGCACTAGGAACCCTTTTGTAAACCGTGCCCTACTCGATAAGGTGACTGAATTTCAGCTAAACTCAACTATATTAGTGGCACTAAAGCAAGCATAGAAGTGCAACCCATGTTTACATGAAATGGGAAATCTACGTCAAGCTTCTTTAAGAACCGCTATCAAAATTTGACGAAACGTCAGAGTATGAGTCTATCCTAGTAAAATACTCGTCATTGCCGAAGTGAACAGCTTCAGTTACCCTTAATACCTTTTCTTATTGTTCAGTGAGGCAAAGAATATTCAATATCCATCACGGGTTTGCTAATATTAAACAAGAGCTGGAAGCTGAGGATGAACTAGGACTTGCTGGGATAGCCTATCTGAACAATTACTGCCAGAACCTGAATATTAGAAAGTCATTGCAATTACAGTTGGATCACCGTAACTCAGTGCCAATTGACATTCTTTAGAAATGCGATATGAATCGATTTCAAAACTTGCCGCAACTTATTATCTGTCGCTCTCAGTGGAATCTTTGTTTCATTGTGCCAAGTGCGCCATCAGATATGAATTTGACAAATGACAGGTATATACAGAGTGGCAGCACAGACTTCATGTTAGAATCAAATCACAATCACGATTCCAATGATTGTGCATTGACTATGACTCCTAGACTACTAAATTCTTACTAAGCGCATTAGCAATGGTCTTTTACGGCATGAGTCAAGTTGGACCGAGCTTATTTCACTTCCCCGGGATATGCCAACATTAAGCGAACAGTCGCAAGTCCTGTAGTTTGCTGATCGTTCGATTGATTAAATCGTTTGATAGTTGGAAGCGCAACAGCTCATATTTCATGAGCGCACGACCACTCTCCTGGTGCAGTGTATAGGTAACCAGTAATGGTTCCATGTCCTTTTATCGCTACAGTGGCATGTAGCTCTCACATAATTGACGCTACCATCTAACATGGAGCTAGCTCTGACATAGGTTCTTTAAAGCTTTAGGCAAAGTAGGGGTATGCACAAAACATTCCCAAGACTGTTAGCAATTCTCTTAGTATAGTCAAAAAAGCCTCAACTAAAGCATCTAATCATGTTGGCCAACCTCAGCTCGAACTGCTTCAAGAGCTATGACAATGATCACAATGCGAAATTTGTGCACCAAGTCAAGCAACACATGTTGCGTGAGGCATTTATGATGATATTATAAATCAAAACTCGTTCGCCCATTCGTTACCTCGAGCTCTGCCAAGCCTTTTCATTGCTTTCTCACCGCTTATTAACTGTGTTTACCCATATATTTTTGTAATATCTGCGAAAGTCACATATACCTTAAATTTATCTTAGTAATTGAGTTCGAAGCCGAATCTAGCAAACGGGAAGTATAAGTTAGCTCGAGCAAAGCTCTACGAGACCATGCATTCTGTCTATTTGGAGATTCGAAGAGCAGCTTATAGCAACGAACCGATTGATAAGTAAATCAAATCATGCCTTTTGTTAAAAACTTCAAGCCGATCGCTCTTCAAGATACCAACTTGTTCAAGCCATTGGCCGTCGGCGACACCGTCGTTGAACATAGGGCTGTGATGTGCCCGCTCACCAGACTGCGTGCACACGCTCCCGGAAATGTGCCCAACAAAGACTGGGCAATGGAATACTACGATCAGCGTTCAAAGGCACCGGGAACCATGATTATCACCGAAGGTACCTTTCCATCACCTCAATCTGGTGGTTATGACAACGCTCCCGGTATATGGTCTGAGGCGCAGATGACGCAGTGGAAGAAGATCTTCGCCAAGATTCACGAGAACAAGTCCTTTGTTTGGGTCCAACTTTGGGTTTTAGGAAGACAAGGTAGCCCAGAAAACTTGAAGCGCGATGGCTTACGTTACGACTCTGCTTCGGACGAGGTGTATATGAATGAGGGTATGAAAAGGAATGCTGTTGAGTGTGATAACAAACAACACGGTATAACCAAAAGTGAAATCCAACAATACATTAAGGAATATGTTCAATCAGCAAAAAACTCTATTGAGGCAGGTGCAGATGGTGTAGAAATCCATAGCGCTAATGGTTATCTTTTAAATCAGTTCCTAGACCCCATTTCCAACAAAGAACAGACGAATATGGTGGTTCTATCGAAAACAGGGCGCGCTTTGTACTAGAGGTCGTGGACGCTCTTATCGACGCAATAGGCAACAAAAAAGTCGGTATTCGCTTCTCCCCTTACGGTGTGTTTGGTTCAATGTCAGGAGGAACTGAGGAGCTGATTGTTGCCCAGTATGCATATGTTTTAGGCGAACTTGAAAAGAGGGCACAAATGGAAAAAAGACTCGCATATGTGCATCTAGTCGAGCCTCGCGTTACTAATCCGGCCGACGCTGAAGGAGAAGGTTGGTATACTGGAGGAACCAACGAGTTCGCTTATAGTGTATGGAAGGGCCTCATCATTAGAGCTGGTAATTACGCTCTGGATCCAAAGGCTGCCTTGCGCGCCGTGGAACAGAACAACAGAACACTGCTGGGCTACGGCAGACTCTTTATCTCGAATCCAGATCTGATTTCCAGAATTAAGCATGGTTTGCCTCTAAATGAGTACGACAGGGATACGTTCTATTCTCAAACTGTTAAAGGCTACACTGACTATCCCAACTTTGCAGAGGCTTCCAAGCAGGTCGCGTCTAGTTAAGCTCTTGTATTTTCTGTTTTTTATATGTTTTTTTGACGATCAAACCTGCGTCGGCGGTGCTTGTGTGCTGGGTTGTTCACTTAGGCCGTTCATAATGGACTTGTCTGGTTATTACTTTGTTATGGTTCATTTAGCTCTCCGTGATTTCTGTATTTAAAAGATACTGCATAATAGCTCATCTGTTCTATGTATACAAAGAAAATCAAAATAATGCCGGTTCGCCAATTACAACATGACTTATATCAACTGTGGATATCAAAATAGGACACTCGTCATGTATGAGTAGTTGCTGATAGGCCAAAACTCGTCTCGGTTTCATTTCACATTGTATTAATAAGCTATTGTCTCAATTTCATGTCATTCAGACTATTCATCAATGAGCTCGTTAACAGATAGTTGCCGAAGATTGTCACTCAGTAGCTTATATTACGGCAGCAATCTGAAGAGCTGAATTTTGAACGCTGTGGGTCACTAGATAGTAATGCGAGAATAAGCTGAGACGGGACGCTTTCTGTGACAATTGACATGGGCTCTTGAAGAGAACGGCTGTGGTTCCTAAGCTGTAACCACCACCCACTTCATGGGACCCAAGAATCTGTAAGAAAATCTTCATAGTTTATAATAAATTACTGTGCAAACGGTGCAGTCGTAGTCCAGCCATGCTAAAGAACAACTTGAACTTGAAATATTCTATTCCTCCACTTCCCCAGACTTTTGACATGACTTACAAGGATTGTGTTTTGCATTGTGGAGACAGATATTTCCATCCTTTATTGAAAACAGCTTCATCACTTGGTTTCTGCTCAAGAGCTCATCCGCCAACTTGCAGAGCTTTTTGGTCCCTCCCCTAAGTGGAGCACGATTCCCTTCCATAGGCACGTTTGAAGTGCTTTGCTTTTAGCCTTAGTCAGCACTGGGGACGAATCACGAATCCACTTGACGAATCCATCCGTCTACGGTGATGTTGGATTCGAATCCAACGTTTATAATGATTAAATATTTTTAAGAATCCGACACGAATCTGAAAAACTAAATGCTAACGCGTTTCGCAAAAGCATGAAACCATCCTTTCTCAAAGCTTCTCAGACCTTTCGAGCTCACGATGTTATCCAAAAACCACTTCCTTTATCTCGGGTATCATTTACAGAACTATGTACAATCTTCGAGAAAAAAGGAGGAGAGACTATAAAGAGTTAAATAATGGTCTTTGGAAGAAGCA
Organism: Lachancea nothofagi CBS 11611; assembly: GCA_900074755.1. NCBI lineage: Eukaryota > Fungi > Ascomycota > Saccharomycetes > Saccharomycetales > Saccharomycetaceae > Lachancea > Lachancea nothofagi. The sequence continues at coordinate 1,094,530 of LT598448.1, read as the reverse complement.
GAACCTGCAAAGCACACCATCTCTCTCTGATGTCAGCTCTGCTGATACACTAGTTAGTGAGAGTTTGCAATCGCTGTCAAGTCACGAAGAGTTGATTGATGATAATGAAGCCTTATTGAGCGATGACGGTTGCGAACAGACTGATGAAGATGAAGGGCTAATTAGCGAGCATGAACAAGGACACGTTTCTTCTGAAGTCCCTAATGAAACGGATCCTCAACGTGGTCGGTCACATATCCAGGCTGATTCGACTACTGATCTTGCCGTCAGCGCTCGGCAAACCTACAACAGAGGCTCCAGTGAGGACTCAACCCCCGCGATAAGTCAAACATTGCAAATACCTTCTTCTACATATGCCAATGAGCCCATTATTTGTCAAAATATGTCTGGTCAGCCTTTACAAAGAGCCAAAACAGCAACTATCAACCAGACTATAACGATTCCTACCCATGACTGGATCTACCCTAGTGGGCCTAAGAGAAGCGTTCATGATTCTAGCCTTCAGCCCGAGCATTTCTATCATCATAGTGGGTCTAGTGACTCAGATGAGCAGCATACAACCAGGCTTAACGATGACTCCTTTAGAAGTGTTCTTGAGGATCAAGGTCCGAAACCAGAAAGGGCTTTCATAGAAAAATTCGGATTTGATTTTGAAGAGTTTTCCATAAATCCCTTTGCTAAACCGTCCATTAGCGGAAGCACACAGCAGATCGGTATTAGCAATCAGGACAAAAAAAGGTTTGAGACTTGGCTAACCACATCTCCATGGCGTATTTGGGTTACTAAAGTTTATAGCCAACATCCATTCGCATTGTGCAAATTTGATAAATGCGAGCACCGGTTCACTTTACATGGCAATCCTACTTCGTCTAATATCATTAGGCATCTTAAGCGACAGCATAATAACGACTATGAACTCTTCTTCACAGGCCTGAAGGGTAAACAAAAAACATTGGAAGCATTTTCAGCTGTTCGTACCATCGTTTCGAAGCCCTTCCCCTTTGCGAAGAGATTTCTCAAGTTCTTGTCCCTTAACAATTCGAAGCTTCATTTACTTAACGTCTTTATTGAAGGTTTTATACCTTTCAGCTTAGTGGAAAGCCAAGGGTTTCGACTTCTTCTCGATAACTATAACAGCGTGGGGCGTTCTTCAATTTCATCTAGGAAAGGTTTGGTTAGCCTTCTCGCACAGTATGAGACCGAATTTAGTTTACAATTGAAGCAAACTCTTCGGCAATCCTCCAACTTTAACCTTTTGATAGATATGTGGACTTCCTCAAACCAAAGGAGTTATTTGGCTAGTTATGGTCTGCTTTTGTCCCAACTTGAACGGAAAATCAAAGTTAAGTAAAGATGATGTGAATACGGGCAAGAGACCTAATACTCATATTCTCGATTTCATCGATTTGAGCAGTCAGAGACACTCGGGTGATAACATAAAAACGGCTTTGTTAAGCTGCCTCACAAAGTATTCCATCAGTCATAAAGTGAGCAGCATTACGTTGGACAATGGTTCAAATAACATCTCAATGCTTGAAGACTTGGATAAAGAAATTCAAAATGGTTTTGGATCAAATGGTGTTGGGAGTATTGTCAAGGTAAGATGCATGAATCATGTGTTGAATCGAGTTTTTCTCGACTTACTGAAGGGCTTTGAAATGCACCACAAACAATTACTGTCAAGAATTGACAAACTAACTTACTTTACAAAGAGTAACGTTTATATTAGGAGTAAGATCCAGACTTACATTCCGTGCACTATTCCAAAGCACAATAATACAAGGTTCATCTCGCGTTATCGTCAGCTAGATGCTTTTTTGAAGGTTTCAAAAGGTGCCAAAGAGTTTTTTTTCGAGAATCGCTTCGATCCTGAATATCAGCTTACACAGGAAGACTGCTCTATATTTTGTTATGATCAAGCAGAAATAGAATCCATTCTGTTTTTGCTGCGGCTCACTCGAATCTTTTATGAGTTCACGATGTTGTTACAAGATGATTCCATGAACTCTTTATATCATGGAATTGAGTATTACATGCAACTCAACCAGTATTTTGATTCTTGTGAAAGCATTAAAAATGGTTCAATGGATAGCGATCATTTACAATCCGCGGGACTGAAGCCAACTCATTTAGTGCACCCAAAGAAACACAGGATGAGATCCTAGGTGCAATTATAGCGGCGCGTCCCAAATTTGAAAAATACCTGAAGGTCGCCTATGAAGAACCTGGCTATTGGGCAGCACATATCTTGCAACCGCACTGCAAATCGCATTTGTTAACTAATGTTTTTGATCAGCCGTTCTCAAACCATGTTTTAGAATTGGTTAATGGGTATGTCACCCTGTATATCAAAAAGTTCAACGAAAATTCCGATTATCATTCAAATGATGAGCATCTGATTCCAGCAAGACTCAGACCCGTCGAAGGCAAGAAGTTCAAAATTATGAGAAACCTGTCTAAATTTTGTGAACAGAACCTGGCAACCTGTAGCCGTGCAACAAAGAATGAATGGCAGATTTATTTGAACGAGCCATTAGAAACTGAAAATAGCTATTTGGATTACTGGCTCGCGAACCAAAACCGATTTCCAGCTCTCTGCTCTCTAGCGCTTTCTTTTTTCCACACAAAGATCTCGACTGCTGACGTTGAAAGGTGCTTTTCTATAAGTAAGAGGGTTCTGGAGAGTAGGTTTTCACTTGCGAGTCGAGAATTTAAGACGGACCATGATTTTAAGAAACCGGATGAAATGCTTCAATATCTACTCAGAGATGTTAGTGGCTAAAGATATTGCATGGGATGCTTGGACTGAGGATGAAGAAGCATTCGAATCTACCAGTGATTTAGCCTCAAGTTCCAAAAGACCTTCAAAAAATAATTCAAAGCCAATTTTGATGGTCTCATCTAGTGACGAAAGCGATAATAACGAGCTAGAAAAAACGAGCGATCTATATAAGAGTGATTAACAGAATGTAAGCAGATTGATGGTGTTAAATGGCCTATATAAGTACGTGAAATCTACAGAACGACTAAATCATATACGCTGACCACGATAAGGATTTCTATACCCGTACACAGTGCCCAGATTCGTAAGTCTTCGCGAATCCGGACCGTAGTAAGCTACTGGATTCGCGAATCACTGGATTCGTGGCCCAAAAATGCGGATTCGCCGGATTCGTCCCCAGTGCTGGCCTTAGTACAAATTCAGCAATTGTGTGATGAACATCGGAATTATGCACCCGTATCATGGATTTCTGATTTTTGTTGACGCGTAGAGCGTACCTCGTGGTTTTTTCTAGATCTCTTGCTATTTTTACACAGAGCTGTAACGAACACTGAAATCTCACGGACTTTTCACGGGGTTAGCGCACGTCCCGGAGAGCGCGGTGAGACACATTTCTGCAAGACGGGTCTAGTCCTGCATCTATTCGCTGCTTGGAAGCTTTGCGCAGTGGAGGACTGTTAGTTGTAGATCGAGAGCATTTCGACTTTTGCTTTACCTTGGAACAAAAGAAGATGCTGCAAATCTTACTTGCATCGCGTAGCTTCCAGGATAAGTGTACTCGCACATATCATTTGGCGGCAGTTAGTAACAATTGTTGGAGATTTGAATTACGTATTATGTGTAAAAAAAAAGCATGCACCGACACCACACCTTAAAATTACAGCTGACTATCAATGAATTACAAACGCCGACTCAACTTCTAGCAATTATTCTTCACTTTTCTTTCACTTCTTGGGGCCCTAAAGATCATTAGTGGCCAAATATCTTTCCCAAGATCTTTCCCAAGCCATACCAATGTACGGTATTTGTCGTTATCAGTCTGCAGCAGTCATGGAAACACAATTAGCCCTTGAGCACTGGAACAAGCCATCGATCCTACACTGAACGATTGAATGATCGACTTGTTTTGTCCGTAACCCACCGACAACACGGCAATTGCCGCGTCACTGTCTTCGTGAACGACTAGTGACAAGGCGTATCCATAACTTCCCGCGGCAATCAAATCGATGTAGCCGGTGGCATCATTGACGCTAGCGGTGTTAACAACGGAAATTATGGAAGCGTCTGCCAAAATTAACTCCGCTATGTGGTTGACGAGAGGAGCTCAGAAATACTATCGCTGCGAGAACGTAAATGAGGACACTCATTTATTGTGCTTCCCTTGATGTATACATTGCAAGTATCAAGATCGTTGACAGAAATGTAATAAACGCATACAAGATCATGTTTTGGCAAAACTGAATTAACAGCCCTGTGTAAACTTTGAAATCCTTCAATGCATCTCATACAAAAGTACAGCTAGATTCTTGTTGTTCTTCAATAGACTGAGGTCGCTGCTTTGATCGCGCTTGTAAAAGATTCCGCTCACGTTCATCCACGAAATGAGGGTTTTCTACATCGATTGGAAGGCCAAATATATCCATACAGCGGCTGTAGTAGAAATGAGTCCCTCGTTAATGTATAACCACTTCCATCCGTTGAGACCTGCCGCATTACGAACCGCTGCCAATCCTGTCGCAATCAAGTCACCAAAGGCGCCAGCAAGCGCAGCACCGAAAAAAAAAGCAGTTCTTTTAGTGTGCTCCTCAGCCTTGTAAATCATGCTAACTACCAAGACCATGGCTCGAAAATAGCCACCTTCAAAAGCTCCCAAAAGCACTCTAAGTGCTACCAAAGAGTTGTAAGAATTCACAAGTCCGCTGCACAAAAAAATTATCTGTCAGGATCTATGTGCTACTGTTAAGATAGCGTCGATTGCATGGTGAAGAGCCATGACATAATAGTACAAAGTGATACCGTCAAACCTTGATCAGTCGGTCAATTATTCGCTTCATCTTCTCAAACTGAAAACAAGTACCAGATGATAGACTATAGTGGTCTGATAATTGATCGATGACTCATTGGATACTATTAATTTATCATACGATGTATCGTATGTTTATTATAAGCTGAGTAATTGTTTTTATGCCCAGCCGATTTCTATATAAATACCGACCAGTTACTCTACTCGACGAATTATCCTCATATCCTAGAGATTCACGGAGAGATAAGTAAATTCTAGATTCCAATAAAAGTTGTTTAGTACATCAGAAACGAGTTAAATGACCAGTTCAACTAATGACCAGTTCAACTACTACTGACGCGGACGTGCCTCATTACATTCATGCCTGTTGAAGTAGTTACCTCAATAAAGTCGCGTCAGATAATTGAGAGCCAGTCATTTTTTTGATTCGTTTCGTTGACCCGTCTAGGTTACTTGGTTGTTTTCCTTCTCTTCTGAGGCACTTGTTCACAACAGCACTTTCTGTCAACAGACGAGGACAGACGAATAACCACTCCAAGAAGACAGATAGGCTTCAATTATCTTTCACACACAATATGGCACGGATTATTTTCAGGTAAATGAAGTGACATAGATGCTGTAGAAGCGCTAATAGTCTGTGAATTTGACCAGTTTACGAACTCTGGGATAAATACTTCATGGACTGCTGAGAAATGATTTTCGCACTGCGGTTCAGGTTAAGAAGTTCTCGATGATATCAACAAAAACTGCCAAAGGATTTATGTAAAGCACATAGGAGATGGCTTAGTGGTTGTAGAGCAAGAGGATGCTGCGTTTTTTTGTACAGTTTCTGCGACGTCTTGGGAATCATCCTACGGTGCCCCCAAGATAGCCTTCAGCTCTGATAAGTACACATAAAACAGCTCCAGGGCATAACAAGCCACTGCAGTGAGCTTTAATGTCCAATTATTTCCCGATTTGCTTATACGAATGGTGGTATACATGTTTTTTGTTATCTGCAAAGTAAACCCACTGGTTCCAGAGCCGCAAGAGCCACGAACATAATGGGCAAACACCCTAATCGTTGCAAATTTATCTAACAGCCTGAGTCCTGAACCTCCCAACCGAGGCATCTGTGACCTATTTTACTTAAGGCTGGGCCCCAAGTAAAACAGAAACCTGTTGTGCAGTCAAAGCGGCTAGTTGCCTGGGTATCGATGCCAATCCAAGCAGCTCAGTAAACAGAAGTCACGCCCCCACCGTATCATTTGTACAATCATTGACCTTGGCACAAATTGTTATAGTTTTGAGCGCACCACTGTCCGTCGTTGCAGTCTTGAGGGGCATCATAACCACTTTCAGAACGGTGGAATGCTACCCAACAACCTGTTGCTTAGGCGCACGATTGTGCACATGCAAGCAACCTTTGCCCACTCCCATCCACACACTCCAGTCATGGTACTCAAGCATTGTATCCCATTCGTACCAAACTTCGGCGTCGTTATTCCAGTGTTCCCAGTTTTCAACATCGTTTCAACCAGCAATGGTTCCTTCACTGTAAGACTGGAGGTACAATTCACCGTTAGGTTCTTCTAATCTATCGGAGCCATGTCTTTTTTTTGATGTTATGTTACTATGCACCAATGGGTATATGACAGCATGTGTAATATTAGTCTTGACGTGCACTATAGTCTGAAGGTTCTTATGGTCACTAATATTCGTGAAGTGCAATGGCCAATGATCAAGTTATCGCTTTCCTAGATTCCCAGAGCGGCGTATCGGGTACTTTACAGTGTCGTTAGTGTCGATAGTATGACTTTCATTGAAAACCGCGGGAGCCGTGAAAAACTGAAAATCAACAAACAGGTCAGTAGAGTTCACGTTTGCATGTAATTGAGCAATTGTACTGTACATCTCAGCAGCAACATTTGGGGATAGCATTCCATCGCTTTTCCACCACGCTCCCGTAAAATACCTGTATGCCACTGAGAACCCTTTGGCAAAAGAGGAGGCCAATACCGATTCAGCGCAATCACGCGCTGACACAGACTCACCATTGGCTATGGAACATGATCCTACCATGTCCCATATATGTCCTAAAGCACCAGTACCAGCAATTAATTATTGAAGTAATTTAGGATCATTATTAGGATTATGTTTAGTTATTCAAATCTACATAATATGTCTATTAGAATTTATCATTTGATAATCCTTTAACTTATTCCCCTCATTAATTGGTAGACACGATACTCTTTACATGTATTACTTTATAGTATGAAGGTTCAAGTCCTTCAAGTAGCATAATTATCAAATATTCATAATATAAAATACCTAAATATTTATCTCCATCAATTAAACCTGCTAATCATTGATTAAATTTAGTATTATTTGTTATTATCATTTCTATTATATGTATTTAATAGAAGTGAATCAAAATTAAGAAATAATGTCCGTAAAGATTTATTAGTTAATATCATAGGCTGCCAGTGCTTCTTCCCCATTCTTCATGGAGAACCGGGCTATGTATTGCCAAACGGCACCCGCTACAAATGTTATGCCAAAATTATAATGACGCTAGCTGCGGGAAAGAGTCGAATTGATCTGAAGAACATTTAACAATATGAGAAGACTAGTGATTGACAACAAAGCTAGTGAAAAGATTATCACGCTAGCAAAGAAGCGAGTGTCGTGAGGCCTGTTTGGTGCACTTGTCGGATCTTGAACGTGAAAAGATTCCATGCCGCGAGTAAGAAAGTGCACTTGATCGGTATAAAGATCTCTTATTCATAGATTTCGGAAGCGATTTCAGGATTTTAACTTTTTTATGCGAATGGCTTCCAGAATGATGAACTACAAAAAGGTACGAGGGAGATAGAAATTAGCTGAGGGAACGTATGCGCAGATAACAACATCCGGTGATGCTGATCAGCGAAAGTTCAAGGCATTTTCTGAAGTGCGCTGCTTTTTCCCTAAGTCATTCCAACTACTTAGAAGCAAATACCTCTATCCCTTGGAGCTTGTTTACACATGCGCTGTAACTGGCCGTGGAGCAAAACGAAGCAGTACGGCTGCAGTGGTATGAGTGTCAACGCTTAGAGGCTCCTAGATGGCGTGCATCTAGAATTACTAAGTGAGTTTGTACAAAGTCAAATCTCACAGAACGCGCATACGTTGAATTGGGATCGGTGTGGGGACATAAATGTTTTGCGTTGCCGCAATGCATTACTTAAGTTAAGGTCCTTTTTCGTAGCGCAGTAGAAAACAGCACTCCTTACACTTTTTACCATGGCTCCAAGTACATATAAACCTATAACGTTTGGTCTCTATCGACCGAGTTCAAGCCTTGGTGATTACTGGTAATGTTGTCAATGGACATGTTCAAGTAGTTCTTACTAGTAAATAAGCGTTAGCAGGATGAATATATTCGTAATTTTCTGTATGAGGATATAATCTCGATATTTTTGTAAATAATCGTTTTTTTAATACATTTAATGGGTCTGCCGGATGCGCCCGTCTAATTAATCCTTGTGAACAAACTAAATGTGGCTATTCTGACAAGATAGAGCCAGCTTATTATCTAAATATTACTTTACAATTGTAATAAGTGCCATATAAGATATTTACAATATCTTCAATATCAGTTCGGACTATTCTGACGTAGTAAAGAGTCAGACACTTCTTGTGATTCCCATTAGTTTAAGCGACAGGAGAAGCACACGTAAACGGTTGCGCGAAATTTGTTTGATAAGCTGCAATCGCCCCCTCAATTGCTGAATAGGAGCACAAACCACAGGTAGCAAGCGAGGCAAGGCAAAGTAATAATAGTGAAATTTTGATCAAAGAGCGCTTAATGCCTCCTTGTCCTAAAGCGCGCTTCCAGCGCGACAAACCACTCCAATATGAGTCAGCTTTCTCAACGGTGAGCGTCAAAGGGTCGAAGCGGTCAGTCAATCCCGCATCCTGGCGGCATAACAAGCAAAAAGCGAAGAGAAACGGGAATGTGTAAGAAAAGTTGAAAATGCAAAATGCACCAATGATCGATACCAACGCGCTAACAGATGGGATGGCAGTACCAATAATATAAGCGACTGCCCAATAGATAACGACAAAGCTTCCCCAAGCGAGCGTGCCCTTGCGTGAGTCAAGACTGGGAAACTTAAAATTAGAGACCAAAAAGCCTTGGTAGAAAACTTTGACACCAACGTTTCCGTAGAGCACTGCTGCGATGATTTGTGTTATAATGTTCAACACATTACCAGCATTCTGCAAGCCAATGGATCCAATACCTTGATTTGCAGTAACGTAACTAAACTGTCCATCATATCCATACACGAAAAGTCCATAGAAGAGGTAGACCACCAAAATGAGTATTTGTGCGCAGATCATGCCCTTCCAAAAGTCCATTGGCCGTTTCATTTCTGCCATCACCTCGCAAAAAATCGTGGCACCGCCCCAAGCAAAAACCATATTGTTCATGCCTGAAATACGATCACTAATAGTGCCCGGAGCGACAGCGTACTGTACTATGGGCAGCGGGTCAAACGTTCCAGTCTTAAAATATGGAGGTCCCTGCCCATACTGTTGAAAAATACCGTAATAAGGACCGCCCACAGCAACACCCACCATTGTGATTATGCAGATTGCAATGTTCATCCATACTGCGGAGTTTGCGATATAAGCAAACTTGCCAAGGGACTTTATTTGCCCTAGAATCATACACAGGATGCCCCACACTAAAATATCAACCGTGAAGCAAAGTCCATCGTGGCCCCTGGTGACAATCTGCATCTGTGACACTGCTTGAGCAGTACCAAGAAGTAACACTCCACAGTTCAGTATCATTTGGATAAACTGTAAAATTGCAAAAGGGTACTTGAACCAAGGAGCTACAATTCGACCAGCAAGGTCGGAGAATGTGCGGATCGGATAATTGTTCGAGTCGACTTTGCAATAGCAACGGTTGAGCAGCCAGCCGCCCAACGCAGCGAAGACACCAAAAAGAACGTAAAGAATAACACCAGGTGCCCAGCCCATCTGGGCAACGGCATAGGGAGCATTTGTTGGGCCTAAAATGTCTGTAGTGATCAAAAAGAAAACCGAATAGACTTTCGCTATGCGCAGCGTTCGATGTGTGTTGAGCTTTGCAGTCGAGATGTTGCTGTTAGGGTCAGTGGTCATCTGTTCCTGCTGTAGAGCATATAAACCTTCGCTGTCGTCTGCTTTCTCATATTGACGCTGGATTTCAGCGTAGTGTATGTAAGCTTGCAAAGGTAAGTGCCCGCTCCGCTTCTTGGACTCGTTAGAGATGGCGTCGATGCCAGTCACGTAATCTTCCTTGCTATCGTTTGTAGATAGCGGGTGCTCTTTTTCTCTTGTCCCTTCATAGTTACTTGTGTGTAGCCCAGGACTGGCAATAGGGACTAGTTTTGACATCTTCGGCTATAGGTTCAGCCTTTTCCGTAAATCCAATCGGTTGTTTCCGTTATGCGAAAACCGGTATATCGGTAAAAAATCAACAACTTTATATATTTAGAGCAGCTGCTTTTCGAATGTGATTCAATTCAATTGCTGATTCTCTGTTGAAACTAGGCACTACCATTCTCTACTCTCGCTACCTTCTTTTTTTATAGGTTCGGTCATGCTAGTCGCAACTCCTAGACCTAGATAGCTAATTATTGTGACCGAGATATTCAACTCTATCCGGGGGCGTTATCGATGGTGCCATTCACACAACCGGCACATCCTCACTGCTAGTGTTGTCTCCACACTTAACAACACTGGCCGTACGCACTGCTTTTACTGGAATTGTCTGCTATCAATTTTTTTTGGTCACTGCATGCATTGTTATTTTTTTCGATAAGCCATTAAAGTTCTCGCTTCATTCATGCAGTCGAATGTGCCAAGGCTCTTTAAGACTTGCCAAGATATCCGTGCCTCGTACGGCAACATGGAAAACTGCATTTTTTTGACAAACACTCATAATAGGAAGGAGTGAGGTGTTGCGTTGTCAGCTACAAGCGTCTGATTGTGCTGAAGATGGGTTGACTTGCATCGAGGCAACCGCAATATGCGCGAGAGAAAAGCGTCTATAAACCGGCAACGTTGATAGCAATCTGTATCTCGACGCAATGAGTAAGCTGACAGGCGTTTCTGAGTTGTGTAGGGCAGCTGAGGCAGAAAAATGATTGGTCAGGACGATGGCGCGGGAGAGATATGTTGCCAATAACGTTGATAAAAGCTGACAGGCCAGGCGGCTTCAATCGTGTTAGCGTATAACAATGCTAACAGCGGATCTGAAGGGCAAAGAGATTTAGACCCCACACATTGCCAGCGTTGCGGCCTTGAACTTCGGAACCTTGGCCTACCACACGACCTCTCGTGACCTGAGCTGCTATGAGGTCTTCCGAGCACGGCTTTCAAGATCCTGGAGTGAGCGATAAAAAAGTTCGTTGTATCGCCGCAAACTAGTCTCTAGCTATTTAGATTTTCGGTTGCAATAGAATACACAAGTTCAAGTTTGGCATCTCTCGCATCTGGGAATGGGCATCATAAGTTTCTCCTGAAGTATAGAATCTGCCGAGTGGATTTATTTTATACACCACAAGACTTCGAGAGTATTTCTATGCTTTGTTTCCTCCTGCACCTACACACTTATTTTTCGTGCGTCATACCTATTGGAATCAGAAGAGCATATTTGCAAGAGCGTTTGTAGGTTGATGCATTCATTCAATCCGAAACCACTCATTATAGCGATCAAAAGGAGTCTGTCGTAGTATACACCACGTCAGAATAGTATGAAGTGATATAACATATAGTGTATACTGCATTGGTCTCGCTCGCAACTTGATGTAGCGGCAATAAGCCGACTAAATGTGAAGTACCAAGAGCATTTCAGTGTGTTGAGATTTTCTTTTTCATACAAGAAACCACGTAGAAATGTGTCCATCTAACGCTTAAATACTAGTAACGAATTTTTAACCATGTCCATTGACAACAATCCAAGCCACCTCAATGTATATGAACATTGCGGTTCGTCTTCAACAGTTGGGACAAGCGGGAGATTTGGCGGTTCTATTAATGGTGGCGAATTTCCACGCATTATTGAGGTAACCGTGCACTGAATCACGTTCCACTGTCACCAAACTGCAACATCTGCAGCTAACAGATGCGTTGCCGTTGTTGTGTCTAAATCGCGTCTAGAACCCAACGCAACCCTTCTGCATACATAGTTACTACGGGCTTGCCAGTCTTTTCCTGTGAGCTGCTCTTTCCCGTGCCTAGCATTAGGTAGGTCGCCATGCAGATTATGGTCTCATGGGTTTGGCCGATTTTTACACAAAGATACTATCTTTTCTGCGTGATAGTTTTGTTGTTGCCTAGCAAGCTTGAAGAACACTTGGCGGCATAAAGCGGCATTAAGACAGGAGATGGGAGTGACAGCCGAGAAAGGGGATACACCTACAAATTCGACAGGGTCAACGAGTTTTTTTGTTTGCAAATGACACAAGGCAGTTATCCATGGAGGACAGATTTCGGCTGCGTTGAGCAGATAGAATCCCATGTTGTTAGTTTCTTGAAATGTGTATCCAGTGCTCTGCTGTAGGTTCTGTCGTACGCACTTAAATTGTATGAACAAGTTTTATACTCTACTTTCTCTGGCATACGTAAAATGTTTTTGAAATGTGTCCTGTTTTCAATCGCGGCCCGTTTGACATACATTCGATCTTTCCTCTAAAGTTTCAATAGATCGTCTCGTATGTAGCTGGTATCCACAGTTTGTTTGTTCGCAACTATTGTTAAAGACCAAGGACATTGCCAAAGCCATTGGCGACATCCTTAATGTTCCCGTTGTTTCCATCAAAGCAGAAGACGCACAGGAGCACTTTGGATTTTTGCGTATGTTTTTGGTAGAGATAGCCCAGCTTCCAGTGAAATTACCCGCAAGGAGCTAGGTTGGAAACCACACCATCCCGCACTTCTTGAAGACTTGAGGACAAAATATTGTTCATAACTCTTTGGTTAATTATTAGAGGTCTCACGGAAATATCCTCAGATGATTGAGGTCCGGAAAGTTTGTAAAAGCTTTACCAACGCAGCAAACTACACAAACTATGGGTCAATTGTGAGTAAAAGACTTATGTCGTGAAACGAGATGACCCCATACCCTTGCCTAAAACGTATGTACCCCCTGGCTTATACCATGACCACGACGGTCTACGTCACGATTAACGCGGCCATGCCACTGTGTTTGAAAATCGTGGTTTCATCGATCGCATTTCGATCAAAGCGTAATTATGTCGTTGAAATTTATGCAATTTTTACTTCGAGGGGATGCCCCAATTACAGCAAAGTCTACCACAGTCTCATTAAAGAAAATATCTGATACAATAGTGCAGTTGTCCCTGATCATTTAGCGCCGCAAAATAACGCCGCAAAAAATGTTTTGCTCAAGTCATAATTCTCTCGAACAAAAACCGCGGCATGCCACATATATGCTGACAGCTACCCCTATATTCTAATGTATGATAAAGCGCATGTCAGTATAAGACTAAGTAGGTTAAAGACTTACGTATTCTAAAGGACGTAATTTTTTATGTCCGTACATGACGACAAGATGCGATTATGAAATGCACTTATTCAATGTTAGCAACTCATACCGAAGACATCTATAGAAGAATGAATGAGCGGGATGCGCGGAAGCAAAGTAGATCACTTATGATCGAGAATGAATGACCAAGGTATGACTCAAGTCATGTCTATTATGTTTTGAAAATCCAGCGAAGCGACATTCAACAACCTTTAGCGCAAGCGATTTTGAATGCGAACAACGGATTGCGCTAGAGATATTATGTAAAAGAAATGAGCGAAGTATTATTGAACAATCATGAACGAAGTAAATCATACAGTTGTGAAAAAAAGCTCACGAAGTGGATAGGACATCAAACAAGTGGCAGCATCCGCGAAACCCGAGTCTTGAAGTTTAACTGAAAAATGGTGAACTTTATTGGCCTGTCAGACTATCCTGATTGCATGTGACTTAGTATTATGATTTCTTGTCACCAATCAACAAATTATGTGCACCGTGATGCGAGCACAGCGGCATGTCGAAGCATTCTCAACTATTATGATTTGTGAAGCATCGTTTTTGAACATTCTACAACACTTCGGATGCTGAATTTGAAAAGTTTTTGTTCCATGATAATCGTCTTGGCGCGGCGCGTACTCAAGCTCATCAGAGTATTTGCAGACACTCTTTTTCTGTGTAAAATCATCATTTATGTCCTTGAATAGGCAACTTTTCTGAGTGGTAGAACGACGGCAAGTCATACCAAGCGGTGAATCGATGGCTAAAGAGAGGAAAAGAGCAAGAAGAACCATTATACTTTTTGCAAGCACTCTTGTAGTAATGGTCCAAGTATGGAAATCGCCGGCAAACAAGCAGCGACTGAACCATCCAAAGCTTCTCAGGTCTGCGGGCATGAAACGGCCTCATGGGCATAAAGTTGAATTTTGAAAGTCTTGCACGTCTGTTGGCCAGAGCGTGCCCAGAGTTTCGAAAGTTGAAGCTGAGTTGATTTTAGTCTCCTTCAAGTTTACCCACTTCACATTATACATGGCAACGTAAAGCTGCCAAGGTCGAATACTCGTGGATGCTTTTTTGTAAGCCACAATTTTGGCTTGCGCCCATTATACTTCTTAGGTCATCATCGCTGTGAACCAAGAATGTAGACATCAACCCCATCAGGCCAGACCAGTGGTTTTTTTCTTTCCTCCCTCAAATGCCAAATTGATACACCAGGTTTCTTGCTCAACGAATGAAATTTTTGTCGCTCTAGGAGCTTCAGCTTTTGACGGCATTGACGCTAACTAATTTTATTGCTGATTGCAAACAATGCCTTACTATTTCCTCATTCGATGCCCGTTTTGAAATTGAGGGGAGCAGGTCAGCAACCTAGCTGGTTCTCCTTTCATCGGAAGGTCCGTAGCTTGCATTGTAAAACTGCAATCAAATCACTTCTGGGTGGGAATGAAGTCGAGGCTTGACACGAGCTCGTTCCAATGCAACAAATGGTAGCTCGTAAGTCAATTCTGAATGAAACAAGTTTGGCTCTGCTAGGTCATTTATCCTCCCAGCTGAAACACTCAAAAAGTTCGTGCAACCCTGTCGTAAATGATGTCAGTTTCAACCATTCCTACTCAAGAAACACACTTCCTTAATCATGCACACCAGAAAGCTTGCGTCACTACGAGTTCTTAAAGGCAGGCAACTGAGATGCTTACTACTCCTTATTTCTAAGAATTAGAATTGAATCACTTTCGCGCTACCGTTCTGAGTTCTTCTCATTATCGCCGTACTCCGTTGTGCGCGAAGAGAACACTAAGCAATTATCGCAAGAAACCTCTATGAGTGTACAAAATCATAAACTCTCACTGAGATCTTCAAAAAATAGCGCCAAAGTAAGCACGTTAACAAATTGTGTTGGGATGACTGCTCTGCCAGGGCTTTTGATTGGCGATATCTCATACCGAGAATTATCTTGACAATCTGCGCCTGGGAGTCCTCGATTAATGAACGAATACATTCAGATCACGTTACACATGGGATCTTGAGTACTTCTTTAACGCACCTCGCGGAAGGAGACAGCGAAGGGTACAGCAAAAGAATCAAAACAAGGTACATAGTGCAGGTCTTAGCGAAAAGCTGATTATTACCATATCTTGTTAACAGCTTTAGGGTAAAGTTGTGTCGCCAGTGGCTCGGATCTCTGGGGTCAGCGAATCTATTATCAGTTGAACCATGTTTCGTTCCTTTTCATCAAGAAAAACGGAGGCCTCGGCTGCGATGAGTTTTGCCAAACGACTTTCTGAAAGATATAAAATCAAGTTCAGTAAATGATATACTTGGGTGTGATGCTCATTTGGCTCTTGGCAATATCACTGCTTGAAGTTTCTGTGGTAAAGTAACAATGTCTTTTACCCTAAAAAAGGCTCTCGTTGAAGAAAAGAGAAGATCCGTGTCATCGAGCGTTGAACTCCCAGAGAGAGGATCGCTACAGGAAGTTGCACACGAAATAAATGATGGAAAGGTTCCTCTGGAGGAGAGAATTGCGCGCAGAAAGTTGCTGCCCCGTCAGGTTTCTATGATTGGTATTGGGGGGGCAATCGGAACTGCGCTTTTTGTTTCAATTGGATCCAAGGTTATTGAGGGCGGTCCTGGTTCGCTTTTGATTGCTTTTTGCCTATGGTCAGTTGTCTTCATTGGCCTCTCACAATCTATGTGCGTAATGGTATCTTACCTACCTGTGACAGGTTCATTTGTTCATTTCGCTGATAGATTTGTTGATAGATCATGTGGGTTTGCTGTTGGCTGGACCTATTTTGTTTGCCAGTCCTCCAATGTTTGTTTTGAGATTACCGCAGTCTGCTTGGTAGTTGAGTACTGGACAGACAAGATCCCCAAGGCTGCTTTGATATCTATCTTGATTGTTCTCTTTGGCTTTTTGAATCTCTATTCTGTATTCTTTTTTGGGGAGGGCGAGTTTTACCTTTCGATTGGCAAAGTCGTTTTAGCCATTGGTTTAATTATATTCACAATAGTGACAATGTCAGGCGGAAACCCTCAGCATAAGGTTCTTGGCTTCAAAAACTGGGACAATCCGGGTGCCTTCGCTGAATATCTTACGACGGGTTCGTCTGGCAGATTTAATGGGTTCATGGCATGCATGATATTTGCTTTATACGTATTCTGGGGTGTCGATTACTTGGGCAATGCTGCAAGTGAAGCTATGAACCCAAGAAAAGTGATTCCGTCTGCCTTCAAGAAGGTTTTTAGCAGGCTTATCATCTTTTACATCGGTGGTGCGATATGTGTGGGCATTCTTATTCCATTTAATGATCCGGAAATGATCAAGGCCATCAGCGAGGGTGCAGTGGGTGCTGGAGCTTCGCCCTACGTTTCTGCAATGAATACAATGGGTATCAAAGTACTACCCCACATTGTAAACGTACTGATTTTGTCGTCCATCATATCAGCTGGAAACTCCTCTTTGTACTCATCATCGAGAGTGTTGCACCGCTTGGCACTAGAGAATCAAGCACCTGCCTTTTTGAAGAAGGTAACGAAGAGGGGGGTGCCGCTTTATTGCTGTATAACTGTTCTTGTTATCAGCGGGTTGTCTTATCTTTCTGTCTCCAACAGCACTAACAAGGTTCTAACTTGGTTTCTGAATATCCAAACTTCTGCCATGGCAATTGTTTACATCTTCATTTGCATCTCCTACTTACAGTTCTGTCGGGGATGTAAAGTACAAGGTGTGGATATGAACACCTTGCCTTATTACAGCAGATTTCTACCATATTTAACGTGGCATTCACTATTTTGGCTGACAGTCATGCTCTTCGTCAGCGGATACTCAGTATTTTTGAAAGACAATTGGGATGTTCAAAGCTTCGTGTTTTGCTACTTTATGATTCCCTTTTTCATTGTTTTATTTGTGGGGCATAAGCTCTATTTGAGAGGCACTTTCGTTAAACCAAAAGATATGGACTTGTTCAGTGGCTTAGAGGATCTTGCCGAAGAAGATGAATATTGGAAAGAAAATCCTCCTAAATTGAACTGGCTGGATAAATCATTCGGGCTTTTGCTTTGAATTTTGCTTTGAATTATGTTACCGTCAGCTTACTTCTATTGTCTCATATCCTTTTTAATTAATCTGTCTAGAATTTTTCAATAGTATTCTTCTATTGAAGAGAACATATTACAATATTGCACTGTGACCTCTTCTCGCCTTAAGTAGGCTTCTTGAATGCTTCACGAACACCAGAGACTATAGTTGAAGCCAAATCATACACTAGACGATTATTTATTTGTATCGGAAAAGAATGTAGTAAACTTTTTAGGTTCTTTGTTTACGGCCCATCTCTTGAAGTAAATCATAAAGTTCCACATCAAGCAACCATGAAATCCAGCCGCGATCCAGAGTGTAGAACAACGAAAATTTGGCTGTTCAAACATACGAGGAAAGTCTTGATAATTATTTGAAGTCGAATGAAAACTCTGTGAATATGACTAATGATAGACATAAACGGCCTAAAGAGATGTATCCTTATCGGCTCGCGTGGAATGCAACAGCTGCCATGAAGAAGGGTTGATGCAGGTTTCATTTTATGTCATCATAGTAAGTTATTGAAATGGCCCTCTGTAGTACTCTATTGGAATCCCTCCTTAAATCCTTGCTATATTGCTTACCTTTTCCTATTGTATCGGTCTGGATGGAGAGAACCCCACTTAACACACCGCTGCACAATTTGACGTTTTCGAAGTAAAAAGCGTCAAGAATCAGGAGTGTTGTTGAAAAACGACACAGTAATTCAACATTTATGAACACTACTTGTTAAAGTTGAGCTCCTGATAAGACCGCGGGTTTTTATTCGATGGGGGGAATACTGCCGTTCAAAATTTAGTCCATACAAGCAGCAGTCACCAGTTACCAGATGCCACGCAAAAGAACTTCTTACCAAGAGCTTACTTCACACGCCGTAAGAAGTACGGCAGATCCTCAGTTTGGTAATGCTAACCCAATTTTAACTCAAAGCGTCCCATGTTGGAGAAGACTTACAGTTGATGGCAGCCAAAATAAAGGCCCCATTAATAATGAAAGAATAAATACTTATAACTTATAAAATACCAAGAACTCGGTCCCGCTTTCGTGTACTCATGGTTCAGGTTTCAAGGTTCAAGGTTTTATCCATAGAGTTTTCAATATGAAAGGTCATCTTGAGGTTCAAGGTCATTCAAATAGTATGCAGGTGCGAAAGCTGACAATTGCCAATGAATTGGAACCATAGAAGCCATAAAAATTTTGCTTACATGGACTTGTCGAATATGAATGCTGAGAATAGCAATTTTCATAATGACAGGATAGTGGGAAGTGATATGAGTAAGATAAGAGCGCTAAATGATACCTGATAGTTCCACACTCAAAGTCAGTGACCAACAAGGCTAAAAAAGTATTCGACCCTATATCAGTAATTAAAAATAATTTGGCCGTTGATACAACTGCGTTCCGCTTATATCTAATTCTTTTGCGCCCCGCAAGATTAAAGTGCTGGTTGTTCTTCTTAAGAACAGGTATATAATCTATAGAATAACAACTGCCGACATATATTCAAACAGCGTTTGTTTAGTTAGTAGAACTGCCAAACTATGTTCATTGACAGTACTTGAGCAACTTTCAAGACTTAAATGTGGTCCACAGCATTTTTTCTCGAGATTTCTACTATGCCGGAAACACAATTCTTATGTAGTTGGCCGGACGCTCCGCCCTTAATAGGATGCTATACTGTCGCGGGAAGCAACAATTCTCAATCGAGAGCGGAACACTGTCTTAATTTCCCCAAAACCACAACACCCAAAAAAGCATCAAAGTTATTTAAACGTTTACCTATTTTTCCGCTCTCGAAGCCTCTCAAAGTAGATACAAAAGATCTTGGATTCTCATAAGTCTCAACAACTTCCACGAGATTATTCACATCATTGTGAGGATGCGTTGCGACGTGATTATGCATACCTGACAGAAATTCAAAGCATGAGAATGGTTGATTATTATTTTGCCGCCTCTCTTTTGTAGAGAGATATCATTGTACATTAGTCAAAGTGAAAGAATTTGAACCACTTGCGTCAAATCTGTCCTCATGAAGGGTGAGGTTTTTAAAGGTACTATGATAATAGTCAGTTGTGCCGATGGTATTAATACAAGCGCCCAAACCAATCCAATAACGTTTGGCGGCCACCGCTATTAATCCGACTGTTGCAGCACCTTGACTTGCATCTGCAGTTCCTAAACCATGGGGCGCTCCGTATACTACCGGAATTTTCAGCACTGATCCAGCATTGGGGAGAGCTAAGTTCGAGGTACAGGCGTAAACAGAGAATCCACCTGAAATTGTTGGTACTGCAACGAACAAAACTTTCAAAGTAGCATTAGCTACCCACATTCGTGTGAACCGTTTACGCAAGTGGCTCAAACAACACCGCCAGTCGTAAAGGCAGCTGTGGCTGCTTCTGGTTGATGTAATTGATATCTGAAATACAAGGTTGAAATAATAAACAAAATCACATACGTGACACAATAAACCTAACAGACGTTCAGGGTTATTTAGGGTAACCTCGAGTTTCTACAACTTAGGCCACTTAATTTTTCTATTTCACTTGGCCGGCTTTGATTAATTAAGTATATCTTGGAAAAAGAACTAGTTATACAGGTTCGCTTCTCAAGGAACTCGACGTCCTTTTATATAATTTTCGAGGAATGGTATTAATGATAAAATTGTGCCGGACATGAGACCTTGAAGATTTTGTTCTTACTTTGATCTTATCGGAGATAGTCCAAATGGTTGGGTATCTTGGCTGAGGATTATTTATCTGCCGCCTGCAGCTCCCTTGATGATGTGATTATCTCATAAGAAAAGAAAATAGTCCTGTAGCTGACCAAACTTGGAAGGATTTCGTAAGAACCCGCTCGAAAAAGTAATTCTTTTGAGGAGTACTGATGGTAACAAGCAAAAGCTGAGAATCTAAATGATAGCTCCACCGGTGCTGAGTTCTACTGGGGAATGTATAACATTTGTTACTTGCAAGTTGAAGTTTTCCCCGCTAAAGCGTATTCTGGAAGGAAGGCAGCAATGTCACACTTGACACCTTCAATAATACTCAACAAATTTTGCGTGATCGTATCCCTTCTCTTTTGTTGATAGTCCTCATCGATACTACTGAACTAACTCAATTTTTTGACATCATTGCACAGTCTCCTCGAAATCTTTACGCTCACTGCCGCAATTACTACAATTTTACTCTTCAGCATGATAACTTTGAATCATGCATTTTTGTTGAGATTACAACCTTTCGAGCATATTTGTTGGTATGACCCATGTTTATATCATATCGCTGACAGAATTTGACTCTGAGTGAAGCATATTTATAATCAACATCCATTGACAACAATTCAAGGAATCTCAAAGATCTGAACCTGGTCGATAGATACCAAGCTTAATATAAATAGATTGCCGGCTTCTCGTACGAATTACCAAGATACACATGAACTACTTCAATGACCAGTTCAGCAAGGTAACTATCATTAACGCAGATCAGCCTCAACGAAACTCGTGATTCCAAATCAAGTTTATTCTACCGCGTTGGTATATTCTCTGCGCCGAAATTTCACCACACCACACCTATATAAAAAAAGAAGACACACGGAGTCCTTAATTTACGAAATAAGTTACTCAATCAATTGAGTAAGAGGTAAACAGATGTACCAGCAAGGTTTCTGTTAATGGATCACCTTGACTCACTGCAAAATAGTGAATTGCTGACTCTGGCAGTATGTGGAAAGTAGATCAGAGGCATAGGAAACAAACCGTCAGCGTTTATGCGATAATTTTAGCCCAAGAGTATTAAAACAAGAAGCGGTTTATACTGAATTTTAGGTGCTTCACTTCTACATGCAGAGATGAAAATATGCAATGAACTATTGCTACCACTCTCAAATCTTTTCGCCCAGTACTCTGATTGGCTACTGGAACCAGCTTGCCATTGCTGACGTTTTCATTACTTGTCACTTTATACTTACATGTCATTTCCAATGGTGAACAATGTCATAAATTGAAGGTTTCTTGAATTTGAAGCTGAGCTTGATATAAGTTAGTAAAAGTTACAAAGGCAACCTGTTAGTGCTATCTTGGGATGTAGATATGAAAAACTATTTAGAATGAGAAGCCAATCAGAATGAAAAGTCTACCGAAACTCATTATGTAATAAAGTACTTCAGTAGGATTGTTCAAAGAATGGCTTCTGGTGCCATTAATATGCAGCCCTAAACATCGGATAACATCAAAACTCTTAGTTGCAATCATCGGACAGATTCCAATGTTTTAATTCATCTGAACTTCAGCTATTAAACTCAAAGGTTTCTTTCACTTTGATCTGGTAGCAACAATCCCAAGCCCGCTCTCATGCGGGCGACAATTACCTGAAGACCGGGGCCAGTTGTTGATGTTCCTTCGATGACATTGGGATCATACTGGTATACCCAGATTTGTGGTTGTTTGTTGTGGGGCCATGCTGCAACTGAATGCTCACTAGCGAAGCTATCTGTTCATATGAGGCGGCTGACTTAGTCAAGAAATAGATATTTCTATCTACTATCTTGTGCACTAATTACAACTGACGTGCGCTGTACAGGTAACTAGTCGATGCCGGCTTCAAATATGCGCCTTATTCAAACAGACATGAGAAGCTATTACCCTTTTAAAAAACGTCGCTAATCTCAAATGGACGTCTCTCTTTAATTCAGCTGCAAAAGACTCTGAGATAGTCCCTTTAGGCCTCGGCAATCAAAAACATTCGCCTAATGTAGTTGCTCCATGTAGGCCGCATTAAGTCTTTGTAGTGGTTTCTTAACCCCTCTTCGATATTTGTGTTATTAGACTTCGCGGTGAGAATTCTCCTCATCTTCAATTCTCGGTATGGGAACAGGCACAGAAGACCTGCGAAAAACATACAGACAACAAAGATTTGACAGCGCAAGTAGGGTCTGGGGGATGACGGACTTCTCAATCGTAGCGCGACGACTTCTGCGAAAAGCGCACCAATACCGTTGCCGAACATACCGTACCCAATACCAGCCGGAAATTTTTGTATGCCTACGACGTCAGATACCAGCGGTACAATGTTAACAGACCCTACGCCAGCACCAAAGCCAAGCAAGAAGCAAAACGGTACCAATTCACTGAATTTAGTGATTGTAAACCAGTAAGGTAAAAGAAGTACTAAATCATAAGCCATAATAATGATTGTGGCGTTGCTCCGTCCAATCACTTCAGCAAACCAGCCCATGAAGGGTCTTCCTATCGCTTGCGATCCATTGAATACTGCCAGAGCAACCGTCGCTTGCTGTGCAGTCATACCAATAGATGTGGCGTAGTTTGCGATAGAAAACATCAGGATCACATATCCAATTGTGCAAAAAGATGACCAAAGCGCACAGTAATGTAGTGGTGTAATCTTAAGAACTGATTTATCAAACGACTTCTTCAGGATTTCCATGGCGCTTTTCTTCTCTTGTTGGCCGCTAGCAGGCTCCCGTACTTTGATAAAGCACATAGACACCGCATTAATCAAGAATGTGCATGCTGCCAACATGCGCATGGCCCATCTGTGGTCTCCAGTGCGTTCGATCATGGCGTGTACCGCGAAAGAAAAAACTAAGCCGCCAAGACCAACGCCTACATGACCGAGCCCGTTCGCGAGAGCTCTCTTTTTCAAAAACCAGCTAGGTATAACTATGGTGTTAGAGCCGAATATAATTCCGAAGGAAATACCAAGTAGTACACCGTAGGTGACATATAGTACGCCTACAGAGCGAGCAAACGAGCTCGAAACAAATGCAACCACTTCTAGGACAATTGCGAATGCAAGAGTGGGCTTATAGCCGAATATGCTCATGCACGCAGAAACTGCCGGTAAGATCATCAAAGTGAGACAAATCACAATGCCTCCAATGATAGCGAAATCTGTCGGCGTTGCCCCTGGGAAGTAGTTGGACGACAGAAAATATGATAGGAATATCCCGTAACAGGTGTTGGGGCCCCAAGTGGCAAAGTTCATCATCGCAACGCACACGCAGCACACCCAGCCGTAACCGCCGTCCGGTGGTGGATCCAAGTACTCGTCCTTGGCGTACAGCCCATCGTCTTTTTCGAAACACTCTGTCTGTTCGCTTACTTCGTTCTCTTTGTCATTATTGCGTATTGCTTCATTATGCTGATCATCAAGTACTGCTTGCGTCGCGTTTCTCATATTCAAGCCGCTCATCTCTGGCGGTGCAAATTGCGATTTCACAGACTTTTCGCTATATCGAACTGTGCTTAGGGTTGAGCTGGTGCTTTGAGGCATCCTCTTTCGATACAGTGCGCAGTTTAGGCTTTCTTAAAGAGGCCGTTGCATATTACGAGCTTAAGAGTTGTCATTGAAATGACTCTTTGTATTAGATTAAATTTTGATGGTCGCGCATCTTGATAAACCGGTAACACTTTTCCGCCGTAAACTGTTCCATCCAGATGGATCATAGCATTAATGACGAGGTCGAAAGGTTGGGAAAGCAGACCAAGTCTTAAGTTGTCTGCTCTTGTATGGGAACTTATCTGTCATGATGCCCTCGGTTCGCTTCAATTGCCAATTCTAAGCGAGTAGTGGAGCTTCTGGAAATTCAAGTAATGAGCGTATGGCAAGCGTTGGAGATCGCGGTAAACACTGAGCGGTTGCAAATTATATTGCAATGCGATTGGCGGTCGGTGGGGTATAGCAACATTTAGCCTCGACAACCAGCGGTGCCTGTGGACTGTTTTACCAATAATTCAGTTTTCAAAACTCAACCACAGTGGTATGGTCCGACCACTCTTAATAATGTTTTATAAAGCGAAGTGGGTGTTCTGAGGTCATTTATGGTGACTATTTCATAGGTCAAGTTAAGCTTGATGCCCGGTGCAATTATCAAAAATATTGCCCGCACATCAAGAACCATGCAATGCGCCAATGAAGCTCTACACAATCAACCATAACTATTTTGAAACACTATAAATGGCATGAAAAGTGGCAGCCTCCCAGTTTTTACCTCTGAAATTAAATTGCCCGCCAAGTCAACTGATCATCTTGCGACGAGGTTCCCACAAGTAGGCGTACTATGGTTGGCCTGCTCAAATACTGGTTTCTGAACACAATCCCAAAACTACAAACAAACCCAAATGCAATGTGCCAGACACTTCGTGGCACAGGATAACTACGACAAGAGCAATCTAGAAATGTGGTCAAAAAGGGCAACCGTATTATTTCCCGTAATTCAAATTGTAGAAACGTTCAACAACCAGCGATTCAAACGGCTTTTGTTTTTCTGTGCTGTTTTTGATGCAATGCGCAATTCCTAGATATCAAAGACCTGCGTAATTTTCTCGTTTAGATTTCAGGTAGCTAGTTGCATTTAGAGAGACGTGCCATAAGTTTGGCTTGCTACAGCATCCAAAACTTCATAAATGATTTTTTAATTGATCTACAAACGTACTGGACTGCTTAGGTCCCACCACATTGAACTCTCTCTCGTATGTTCGAGAGCTTTCGCTTTTGCATTCCATCTTGGAAGTTCTCTGGACTCAACCACAACTCAAAGACCTGGCGAACGGCGGGCCACTCGTCTTCTACAATAGAAAACCACTGGGTGTCTCTGTTCCGGCCTTTGTATATAGCAGACCTACGGAAGAGTCCCTCGTACTTGAAACCGAGTCGCAGTGCGCAATTCCTTGACGGTTCGTTCAAAGCGTCGCATTTCCATTCACATCTTCTGTAGTCTAATCCGTCGAATACGTATTTCAGGAGTAGATATTGGACCTCTGTAGCAATGACAGTGCGCTGGAGTTCAGGTGAAAACATCACGAAACCTATTTCGACGGCTCCATTCTGAACATCAATCCTTTGCAAACAAATGCTTCCACAGGCGCGTCCGGTCTTTCCATTTACAATGGCATAATGGACACTATGTTCGGTGTTCAAGAAATTTCTAATAACCTTTTCATAGTCGTTGAGGGTCTGAAACGGAGCCACGGCCAAATAAGTTAAGAGATGGTCAACGTCTGCTTTGGAAAACGCCTCAAAAATGTCTTTACTATGTCTTTCAACATTCAGAGGTTCCAGTCTGCAGTATTGGCCTTCTAAAACAATTGGTTGCGGTATTTTTCTCTCAGCACAGTTCAACACATTGTCACCCACCACTTGCCCATATTTGTTTGTTTGGACCATTTTCTCAAGTTCTCTTGATTACTTTATCATGCCTCAAGACTTGGCATTTCTATGTTTTCAAGATATAGGAGCTTTAAATAGTACTTGTCAAACCGTAAAAAATAACAGATTTCCCAACGCTAATTGGGTGTCTCCCTTTCAAGTGTTACCTGGTCACGCTTCTATCGGGAGTATGGCCAATACCTTATCTGTCAGCACCATTGCTAGCATGTATCTGCGCATGCGGACAAAGCGGAACGAGAAAATGTTCATCAGTTTACGTTAAAAAGTTGAAGCGTTCGTGCCACTTTAGTGGCTTTCACTTGCCTCCAGGGAAAGTTACAGATGAGTCTAGTGTAATAGTTCATGTTATGTTTTTAAGAACTTGGCAAACTAGTTATGCGTGAAACAGGCAGCAACAAACGAAAGGTTCTCAATGGTGCGTATAGCAACTGCAACACCTGGGTAGTAAAATTGGTCATTGAACAAAACGTATTTGAACCAAATTGTGCTTGAGCTTGTGAATTTCCAGCAGGACTGGTGCACTGAATGATGTTGTCTACGATTTTCTTCAATCATCCTGATAAGTCCATATAGGGCACTTTCTTCCCTTGATGGTGTAAAATTGGAGGTTCGGCTTTTTTCACAACTTCTCACCAGTCGAGAACTCCGGATCTCCTAATGAAGGTACATTGTTCTATCAAATGTTGTCAATTTCAACTCTAGTAATTGCTTAAAACAAAATTGATTGAATTATATCATGATGACAATTGACGGTGAAAAGCGCAAAGAACACCTCTTTCAGGAGACTCGCAAACGATAATCTGCTAAAACATTTTAGCGTTCATAGAAGCACGCCCGTTCACTACGCATGTTATCAGTCACAAAAATTTTGGATACGAGATGCTGCGCGCTACTGAAGGCTGGTGAACAATGACAAATGAACTAGGTCGAAACATCCAAAAACAACGAACCGTTGCCATTAGCCTACAGTTTGATCTTCGTTATACTCTGATTTTCAAGCCGCTATGTGGAGTGACAAGTGAACTCGATATGATGTCTAAATAACTACGGCTACACATGTCGCCTACAAATTTGTTAAAGCCACCGGAGTTTCTTTGTCGTATATGGTCTGAGTTAAGCGTGACTCAAGGCGCACAGTTTGTCAAAGGAATCCAAATATTGGAAACACCGGTCGGATCTCCCGCAGTTTTTTCTTCCAAAGTTCGATCGATATATTCTAAATTACATCGGAGTGAAAAAAAGGTAAACAAGATCGCTTTCTGAAAATCTAAGAAGCGACAAGTCGGAAAGCTTACTTTCAATGGAAACATCACACTGATCAACCAGAATGTGTTCTAAACGACGGCCAATAGACGCGATTTGACTGTAAAATTAATTCTTGAGTGACTGAACAATTGTGGTACGACATCACCATCAATGAAAGCTTACGTTTCTTTTTGGCGGTCGCGAGCAGCCGCTGTATATATTATCGCGACTCGAACTGTAGAAGGGAGCCGCCCAATTGATGAGTGGAAGGGTACATCTTCAACCGAATGAAGCAAAAATTCATGTCATCCGGTAAGGGCGAGTATTTAGTCGAAGATTTGGAGAGGAACCAGTCCCTTTCCTCCAAGGATGAAATTGAATCCCAACCCAATGTAAAGGCAGCCAACTTTACTACTAAAATATCTGTTATTGACAGATTTGCTGCTAAGCTAAAAGCGGAAACAAAAGGTATTGAGCCCGTCACTGACAGTGAAAAGGACGACACTTCCATTTGGAGCGCTGCCTCGATATGGTTCTCCGCAAACATGGTTATTGCTGCTTTTGCTCTAGGTTGCTTAGGTCCTGGTGTTTTTCACTTGAACTTCTGGGAGTCAGCAATCACGATCGTTTTCTTTTCTATCTTGGGTTTACTTCCAGTCGCGTTTTTCTCCGTCTTTGGCGTAGAGTTAGGCTTGAGACAGATGGTTTTATCTCGTTTCCTTTTAGGCAACGTTACCGCGAGAATATTTGCACTAATTAATGTTATTGCTTGTATCGGTTGGGGTGTTGTCAACACCGTCGCTTCGGCGCAATTGCTACACATGGTGAACTCTACAGGGGCTAGGTGCCCTCCTTGGGCAGGTTGTTTGATAATCTCAACATCAACCATCCTCGTAACTTTTTTTGGCTACCGAGTGATCCATGCCTACGAGCAGTTTTCTTGGATACCTAATTTCGCCGTCTTCTTAGTCATTATAGCTCGTTTGACAATTTCCGGTAATTTTACTGTCGGAAAATGGGAGGGTGGAGATACCACTGCCGGTAACGTATTAACATTTGGTGGGATCGTCTTTGGTTTCGCCTCTGGTTGGACCACATATGCTGCTGACTATACTGTCTACATGCCAAGAGACACAAACAAAATCAAAATCTTCCTAACCATTGCTGCCGGCTTGATGTTTCCATTATGTTTCACCATCATCGTGGGTGCAGCCGCCGCGACTGGTACTTGGACGAGCCAACGATGGGCTGAAAACTACAAGTATGAAGGTGTTGGCGGTCTAGTCCACGGTATTCTGGTCGAAGACTCCTTGCACGGTTTTGGTGAGTTTTGCTGTGTTTTGTTAGCCATGTCTACTGTTGCTAACCTCATTCCAAACATGTACTCTATTGCCCTGTGCACTCAAGCTATGTGGGAACCTCTCGCAAAAGTTCCTAGAGTTTTTTGGACGTGTTCTGGTAATTTGATTACATTAGGTATTGCCATTCCTGCCTATTACAAGTTTAACGAGTTTATGTCTAACTTCATGGACGCCATTTCTTACTACCTGGGTATCTACATCGGGATTGCATTGAGTGAACATTTCATATATAGAAAGAACTTCAAGAGTTACAACAGCAACGATTGGGATAAGTGGGATAAACTTCCTATCGGCGTTGCTGGATGTTGGGCTTTATTCGTGGGAGCTATCGGTGTTGCTTTGGGTATGGCGCAAAAATACTGGGTGGGTGAGATTGCCGCCTACATTGGTGATTATGGGGGCGATGTAGGATTTGAGCTTGGTTTCGGTTTTGCTGTTGTAGCGTACAACCTAGTAAGGCCTTTCGAAATTAAGTACCTGGGACGTTAGTTTCCTAGCTGTACGTTCTGCATATCAAGCTTTTTTAAATCGTCCTTCTGCATGTTGATGAAAAAACATAATTAATTGCCATTAAGATTAAGTAAAATCTCTCGTCGAATCAGAAGATGTTAAAGAGAAAAGGGTGCTGAATCCCTAGCTTTCTTCAGTTGTGCAGATGTCTTCACTCGTTCGACATAAGCCCGGACGCGAATTTTCTAACTTTCAAATGCCCGAAGATGAACGCATTTGTACTTACAGTGTATAGCGCCGTGCCACGCAGTGGTTGTGTGCTCGAAGAAAAAGAGAAGAAGGAAATAATATGATCATTTATAACTCATGCAATAGCGGCGGCCTTCCATGCGCTAAAACAGTAGTTGTTCAGCTGGCGAACACGGTACTCATAATTTGTGCAAGGTGTTCTACAGTAAAAAGAAGTACCTGAAAGCTCAAGAACTAAACTATTTAGAGACGCTCCAGATAGTACTGTTAGACATGAAAGACACAAAAATCACCTCTTGATGGGAGACGGTCAGAACAGTTGGTTTTTGTGTTGAAGGCAGCATGAAACCAATACCAACTCGAGCCAATGGTCCAACTAAGCTACTGAACATCGTCTCAGGTTGCAATTCGCGTTAATAAATTATGCAGTGCTCTAAAAGTACTAAGCACAGCGATTCGAGCATGAGGAGAACAAATAAGTATCTGTTTAGCGCCGTGGCCCCTCTCTGGTTGGCGGAACAGTTGCGCTGATAGAAGGCAGAAAACCGCATATGAGAAAACTGAAGATTAGTAAGCAGAAGGTAATCAATGCTTAGCATCCAGTGACTACACTTCACATTTAAAGGAACTAATTGCGGCTGTTTAGATAAGAGAGCTTCACTTTAGTGCCGTGTAAAAGATTTGAAAAAAGTACTCGAGCCGCGCGCGATTCTCGAGATGATTTGATCCACGTCATTTTATGATTCTTTGACGCGGTAGAAGATCTCCATATGGGGGAATATCTGACAGCTATCGTAGCATCCCACTCGTGTGTCTCATGTTGACAAAAAGTAGGAAAGCGTGAAATAGTGAAATACATCGTAAATTGTGCTAGGTATCACTCTGGTAATTAATGAATTTAAAAGAGAGCTTCGACACGCAACGACGGAAAATCCAAGACGTGTGGGATACTTGACGACTTATCTAAACCAACGGCTAAAAGTAAAACAGCTCGAGGGATTACATTTGTAGGAGTGAACACTAGCTAATGAACGATTTGTGGTAGGTGAGGGAAATCTTGAATAAATAGTAACTATTGCATCAGCATGAAAAACAGTAGCAAACAAATTGAGGAGCGTCGAGTATTAAGGCCCGTCATTCAATTGGCCGCAGATCCGACCCCACCTGTAGTACCTGGTAAAAAAAAGTAACGTTGGACAGCCCAACATCATTGTGGAAGGCTTACCATTACCTCAGGGACAATATGCAGTTGATGAGGACAAGTGCGACTCACATTAAATCAAATAAAAGTACAAAAAGGGCCGCACCAACTCGGCGATGAGCACCTTGTTTTTATGATTCTCAAATTTCAAATTAATTAGTATTCCAATTTACTATATTGTTTTCGTCGGAGGCTTTGCCCTCACGTATTCCCTCCAAGGTCAAACAACCTAAAAGTGTATTAAAACTTGCACATTCTAAACCCCATGCAAATATTGCGTGAAATCAAGAAGCATATAGATCCTGCAACCATCATAATAGACGTATAAATAATGAACTTGTTGTAATTTGCGATGGACCCTGTGCTAATAATCGCACCTCCTACAGGGATAACCGGGATGGTCATTATAGCCTCTAACATGTAAGCAGAGGCATATCGCTTGCCGAAGTCCGTTGTCCTTGAGATTTGACCAATGCACACAGGTACCAAAGACAGAATAGAGCCTGTGGCAAACCCATAGAGGATGGAATATGCCCATAACACTTTTACATTACCTCCAAATGGTAGCCACATTGCCAAATTGAAGACAGCAGCCATAGAAATAGTAATTATGACCATGTTGAATCTTCCAGTGTACTTGTCAGCTAAGTAGCCAGGGATATAACGTCCTAAAACACCTATAGCATTTGTAGTGGCAATCAAAGCGTAAGATATCTTTTCAGAATTTCCCTGTGCCAAAGAATAGGACGCAAGGTATGTAGATGACGCCGTCAATGAGTTTTCCGCAAATCCCATGCCTAAAGCAGCAAACAGAAACTTCCAGTCCAGAAAGTATCGCCAATTTAGTGCTGATGCCAGATACCATTTCAAAGCCTCGGTTTTAGATATGAAAGGTTCAACAACGAGTTGCTCCCTCTCGCGCGCAAAAGTGATTGAAATTGCAAGGCAACAAAAACAAAGCAATGCTAGGATCCGCAACGCCCATTGAAATCCTACCTGAGAATACAGTGTTCTCAGCATCAAAGGAAATACAACACCTCCAATAGATCCCCCAATCGTGGCAACACTGGTGGCCATTGCACGCTTTTTTACAAACCACGTCGCTACGCAACTTACTAATGGGGTCATTAAGATTCCTGAAGAAAGCCCTCCAAGTATAGAAAACGCTAAAACAAATTGCCAAACCGTTTCACAACTAGCGGTCGCAAGTATTGAAGCGGTAAACATGACTGTGCCCACGCACAAGGGAGCTCGCCCACCATTTCTATCAAAGTAGCCGCCCGCAAAAATGCAGCTCAGAGAAGCTACCGAAAGAAAGATCGAAAAAATCCAAGAAACAACGGACGAAGATTCATTAACTAGTTGGTTTTTAGAAATCCAAGACTCGATGGCTCCGAGTGAGTTAACAGTCCCGAAAACAGGAACTAATCCCATGAATGATCCGAAGACAACCAACCAAGCCTGGCGTCCACCCTCTGGCAGTTCCAACACTTCGAATTCTTGCTCTCCTCCTACCTCATGCTTGAATTCCTGCAGTCCTGTCCGGTCGCCGAACGTTTCAGAGTCAGTCAAGCTGTGTTCAAGCTTGGCTTGATAGCCGGACGTTAAGTGTGAGTGACGATCAGCGCTTTGAGATATCCCATTAGACAGCTTACTTGAACCGTGAATAGTAGCAGGTTCTGTGTTTCCTATCATATGAGGAGCTGATATGATTAGTGGAAACTATCAGTACATATTACTGAATGCATGCGAGTTTTTCTTTCCTTGGCAGTACCAAAAAAAGAAGATGTGCTGCTGATCGAGAATAATGACGAACCTTCGTTAACACCGGATCTATCAAGAGGTCACATGACGTATGTGATACCAGTGGCTTAAGAAGTTAGATTTCGTTATCGTAGTATCATCAGGCCGAAGCATCGTTAGATCTTTCATCCTGTGAGCCAGAGCATTGCCGCATCGAAAAGATCCAAGCTAGACTTAAAAAAAAACGAAAACTGAGGACGAGACTCTAAAATTCTACGCTTGTGCAAAGTATGTATAACAGGGCTGCTAACAGTAGTGTCCGTTTCGCTGTAAGCCACAATATAAAAGCCTTTATTGCAATGTTCTTTACTCAGGAATCTTGAGAAGTGTATTTATAAACTGTTTTAATTGCAACCACCCAGGCACTAGCACGTTAAGACTAAATCATATTCTAATTTTACGTGATAAAATTTGGATTTCTACCACGATCGAGACCTTGTCACAATCTGCCAAGAGCTGGTATGTCTTGAACTGTCCAACCTCCACACAATGGCAAATTCAAAGGATTTCATAGTATCAAAAATTCATCGAAGTAAAAGGCAAAATTGTAGAAAGTTATTTCGATTGCCAGCTCAGCAAAGTATTTAATCTCACGTCCCTCTATCTTTCTCGTATTGTCTATTTGCGTTGTTTCCAGGCAACCTTGCCATATATTGATTATAATATTTATTTAAGCACATTTATGACTCTTTAGCACTAAGAACCGTGCTGTTATAAAGGGCTTGATCAGAATATCTGTATTTGACCTTGCACAAAACCTCTTACTTATATTAGGAAAAGTTAGAGTGTCTTAGGCTGGCCTGCTTGACCTGGTCATGCTCGTTAAAGCTAAAAATATTTGACGCTTCATTATCAAAAAGTCATCTAATTCTAGCACCAGAATTTGTACGAGCGGTACCAAAAAGATTTGGTGGCTAAAATTGCTCTTTCTTCTGCCAATTCTTTCTTCAAATCCTCGATGTTGACATCTCTTCTACCTGTATCGATATCAATTTTGTCGGCTCTAATGAACAGTTTCCAGTTCTTTTTGTAGATTTTGTGTCCCACATACATGACCAGAACAATGAAAAAGGATAGATAAGATTGGAAAAAGTTGCTCGCATTAGGCTTGGCTCCCGGTGGGAATAATGCAACATAAAATTGAGCAATGAAAATTAGCACAATCATAACAAATCCTATCCAGGAACCTATGGTACCAACTGGAGATTTGAATGAAAGTTCATCAGTAGTTCTGTTTTGGTACGAAAGACCTCTCCGGAATCTGATGTGGCACAGGAAAATGTTTCCCCAGTTGAACAGCGTTGACAATCCGCATAAGGCCATAAGCCAGTTGAAAATATCGGTCTGCTTATCAGATTGGGCAACGAAAGACAAAAGACCAAACACGGAGGTGAAGATGATACTCACCAAAGGTCTTCCCTTTCTGTCAATGTAAGTGAAAATGCGTGGTAGAGCTCCCTGTTGGGCAAGAGCAGTCAAAGTTCTGGAACAAATATAAACGGCAGAGTTACCGACAGACAAAACTGCAATCAAAATCACAACATTGATGACACTTGGTAATCCCTTGATTCCATGGTTCTTGATTGCCAATACGAATGGAGAAGCGGACGCATCGACGGAAGAAGATCCCAACAATCTGTCATCGTTATAAGGTACTAGGAGTCCGATGATGCACATCGATACGATGTAGAATAGAGTGATTCTCCAGAAAACCTGCTTAGCAGCTCCTGGTAAGGTCTTCCTTGGGTTTTCAGTTTCAGCCGCAGCTAAACCAATGACCTCAGAGCCCGAAAACGAGAATGCTGCGGTCACGAAAACTGTACAAACACCTTTGAATTTTTTGCCAGAGTCATCACCGTAAAACGCACCAGGATTTTGCCAGTATGTTCCGCCGATGTAGCCGCCTACCGGTCCACCACCGCAAATTAGGATGATTCCCAGAATGATGAATCCGATCACAGTAACGACCTTAATGAGGGAAAACACAAACTCGGCTTCACCATAACCTTTGACACCGAAAAAGTTGATTAGTACGATGACAACGTAGAAGAGCGCAACAAAACCGTCCCGGTATTTGCGGTCAGTGCCCCAGTAGTCAACCGTGATGGAGGCTGCGACAATTTCCAATGGTAAGGTAACCAACCAGGCAATCATGTAGTTCATGTTACTTGCGTATCCGAAAGACTCGTCCACAAACCTGGTGGCGTAAGTCGTGTAACCGCCCGAGACGGGGAAGGTGACAGCAAGCTCACCTGTGGCCATAACCATGGCGAAAATCATGACACCCATGATACCCCATCCCAGCAAGATTCCAGCAGGGCCTGCTGTGGCAAGTGCTTTCCCGGATCCTACAAACAGTCCCGTACCGATAGCTCCACCAATGGCGATCATTTGCAAGTGTCTGGTTTTCAGACTACGCTCTAGTGGCGACCGTGCGGTCGTCACAGCGATTCTCTCGGCCTCCGTGAGGTTGGGGTCCAGCTCCTCGACCTCCCTTCTCTTGAAACTGTCTCTGAACGATTCCCACCGGGAAGCGTCTCTGGATGACCCTGCATTCTGTGTTTCTAATTCTCCCACTACCAGTTCGTGTTCCTCTGCAACAGGCGAGTTTTTGGACTCTGACTTAGACCATGAGCGGGTAGTCATGTTGCGCTGCAATTGCTTGATGACAAGTGTGGATAGTCTGGAAAACTGAACGTCCTGGAATATCCTGGCTCTCAACCACTATTTATGGGGCAGCTGTCCTAATCGCAGTGCGCTTTGTTCAAGAGATAGTCGAATTCACTGATATTCACCAGGTAGTCACTTGTAGTCACTCGAAGTCACTTGGATGCTTAACGGCAGGTAGCTCCGAAATCGAATTTCACCAATTTAGCCCAATTCCTTAGAAGCCTGAGTGCTGGTAAAATTCCGTTCAGGGCCTTTGAGGCTTTGAAAAAAGATTAAAGGAACGCTCTGTTTGGCGCCAAAAGTTCACTAAAACGTAAGCGTTGCCGTAAACCCATCAATCAGGATTTGAGATAAGACCTTTTGGGACCGCAAGGAATTCCGTGATGCTGTAGGAGCCGGAATTTGTCCAGCACATGTGCTCATTTTGCAACATCAAGCACTTCCAATGTTAAGAATTTTCTTCGCAGCAGGTGTTAGATCGGCACGTTTTTCTTTTTTCTAATCCGACGTAGAAAGAGATCTCACATAATCTGCACAGAGTGATGTAGGGTGTCGATGTCCGAAGCTGAGACGGAAAAAGAAATTTTCCAACTGGTGGGGGGAGGGTTCATCGATATGGTGAATCAAACAACGCACAGGGCATCGCAGAGAGAAATGCGATTGAGAATGCATCTGAAGTTGTGATAAGCCGAAAAAGCAGTTCCGGCCGTCCTCGAGACTGTTGGTTGATTCTTTATCAGCGTGGGAAAAGCCGTGTGTAGCGTGCGCGTAATGTTTGATGAGCCTCAGTTTGACACTTTGGGATTTGGCACTTCGTACCATCGCACAGTGCTTGTAGCCGTAGTGTGGAGGTGGTGGAGGTGGTGTATTCCGGTTTAAGCAGCAATCAGGCGCCAGTCCATGGAAGGTTGAGTGGCAGGCGATTGACACAACCTGGGGGTTGGGTTGAACTGGCGAAGCTTGCGAAGCAGAAAAGGGCTTTGACGAGATTTATCATAGTACTTGGTGATCTCTTACTGGTCAAGCTGCCCGTAGTATCGTCATCTTACTGACTTCTTTCCGTGTTGGTCAAGCTGCCCGTAGTATCGTCATCTTGCTGACTTCTTTCCGTGTTGGTCAAGCTGCCCGTAGTACCGTTGCAGAAAGGGCTTTGACCGGGTTTATCATAGTACTTGGTGATCTCTTACTGGTCAAGCTGCCCGTAGTATCACAATCTTGCTGACCTCTTCTTGATCATCATACATTTTGCGACCTGACGTTGTCAAACAGCCCAATAAACACATACACCGGCAGTGATGAATCTGCAAGCCATTGAATCCGAATTCAGAACCATCGATTGCTTGTGAGGATCCTCAATCCAAACCACCCGCTGCTTGTGAAGATTCTCAATCCAAATCCATAAAGTCTAGTTTGCATTGGATAAGCAGCCACCGTATGCGCCTTAGGTCGGCATTCCCAAACTCGCACGCGGAGGATTTCGTCTTTTGCACTTGCTTGCCCCCGTATCAAACCTCAGCGACTCCTTGAATGATCCGTATGTGTTCAAACATAGCTTCGTTTGCTTGCCTTCAAGCTAAGGGGATTCATGTTGTAAAGACTTGTCTCTAAACATATATTAGCGGAATGTTATATATCATCAAGTGGTTGCTGCCAGGCAGCTCTCAATAACAGAGGCTATGGCAAGCACCTTCTCCTCTTCAAGGCGCTTACAGACGACCTGAAGGCACACTGGGATCTTGTCAAAATCCTGGGCTTCATAGTATCCATGCATTTTTTGATCGTCTGGAAGAGAAGGCAAATGCCCTGACTCTACGCTGTCTATCTCAACATTGACTTGGGTAACGGGGAAAACGACGCAGCTATAATCTAGCACATTGAAAGGTACAGTGTAGTTCTCACAACCAAAATCAACCTTCCCATCATGAAAGCCTGCTGACGGCCAAACTGGACAAAGAATTGCGTCAATGGGCTTCCCATCAGAGGTTACGTTTTCTGTGTTCTTCCAATACTTCAGAAACTTTTGTTTCAAATGCCGTATTTCTTGCGAAACTTCCCACCACTGATTTACATCCAATGCATTGCCCGAATGACCTTTTCCTCTGCTGACGTTCCGAGCAATATTCATGTAATCGCTAATCGGCTCACCGGTCTTTTCCAAAATCTGTTCTACCTCAGCGTAAAAGTCGGCACCGTAAACCTTCTCTCCAACATCTACAAGCTTTTCGTTGTCTGGAAAACTCCATTTTACAATTTCATGGCCACGGCTAGTCAACGCATGGCAAGTTTCCCTGAGGGCTCTCAAAACCGGAGGGTGTGGCATGACCAGTCCATCCCAGGTCATCAGACCAATTCTCAACTTGCGCTTTGTCACCTCACTGGAGTCTCTCCACGGTACCGGGACTACCTGGGGATCATAATTCCAAGTCTCAGAATCAACCACTAATTTGGTGAAAAGCTCCAAGTCCTTAAGCGAAGAACTTAGGGGCCCTATAACAGAAGGAATCAATTCTTGTCCTTCGTACGAATTTGTGACGTCCATGTAGGGAATTCTTCCATGAGAAGGTCTCAGGCCATACAAACCTTGAAATGCTGCAGGAATACGGATACTGCCGCCTATGTCAGTTCCAACGCCTAACGGAGAAGCCTTCGCCCCGATCAAAGAACCCTCTCCACCAGAGCTACCACCACTTGAAAAGGCGATGTTAATTGCGTTCAATGTCCGACCGTGTAAGCTAGACACTGTTTCTGATGCCAGCATTGCGGTTGGTACAGTGGTTTTCAAGAAAAAAACCGCACCTTGATCTTGAAGCACTTTAGCAAGCAGTGACATTTTGTCTGACTTCTGGCCCACTCTTGAGATATAGCCGATTGTTGTTTCCAGTCCAATCAAATTGACTTGGTCTTTAAGCGAAAACGGAACACCGTGCAAGGGCCCCAGCAGCTTCCCAGTGGCTGCAAAATAGCTGTCCAGCTCACGAGCTTTCTCAAGTGCCTGCTCGAAGAATATTTCGATGCAGCAGTTAAGAATCTGATGCGCTAACGCGGCTCTATGACAAAAAGCATAGCACACATCGTAGCTTGTCATCTCTCTCGATGCTATTTTACCAGCCAGCTCAGTTGCTGTAAGATTTGTTATACTCACCTCATGTTCAGGAAGTACGGTATCTAAATATCCACAAGCACTAACGTACCCGTCTTTGTTCATGTTTTGGATCAAGTTAGGCTCAACCCATCCTTTTGGAATTTGTGACAAAGTCTGTGCTCGCTTAGCCGCGGCAATTTGTTCCCAGGTCGTCATGACAGAAACAGTTGAAACAATGGTAAAGCAACCTCTGTAATTGCCAACTTATCAGTCTTATATAAATAATTGAGTTGTCATAAGATATCGAGCTAACTACCGCCAAGTTATCTTGGCATGACTGATAAGAAACCCGCCCAACAAATCATCCAGGATTTTTCGTCCATTGTTACATGCATGCATTTGCTTCATTGTGTCGCGTGCTGAAATTGATCTTATTGTCGTAAACGTAGCCGATAACAACGCATTATATGACCAAACAAGCGGAAGACACTAGGAAATAGCCAGATAATGTGTATGAAGGAAACTCAGTGCGGTTGGGAATAGTAGCTCTCGAGAAGGTAAAACAATTTCCGTGTTTCGCGAAGGCAAAATATATATATTTAGTGGTTTTCGGGAGCTTCCGCTCGCTCAAGAACTGTTCGAAGTGCACAAGCAGCAAATCGGCAACAGATGTTTGGTTGCGCTTCTTATAATTGATGCAACTTCTTATTAGCTCCTAAGTAACGAAGCCAACAGCTTCGACACCAACATGCTACCAAGTCCTTTCCATGAAGTCTTGCGCCGAGACAGTATGCGTGGTTTAGTCGATTAGGAACTTCGCCCGAGGAAGCGAAATTTTCAGACTTATCTGAATCGGTATGTTGGTCAGGCCATACTGTCATCCAAATAACTCACCGGCAAGCTCCGTTCCCTGGGAGATACTAGTCATACGAGCAATTAGAAACGTGAAGTCGTTCGAGGATTTTAATACTTCTCATCCTCGAGCTTTATTCAGTTAACCAGTAACAACACTTCCAGCTACACGATCCTAACTTGCGGTCCAAAATCAAATAACATGACTGTTGTTATGCTTTTCTCAAGACCTTCGTATCTCTAGGTGCTACAAAAATGCTATTATAAAGCCGACGCGGTGATAAGCGACAATCTACATCAAGAATGATAGTCTCATCTGCACCCTTCAAGAGGTTCTGTGCTGAGAACTTCCAGGGTGCACTCTATCTCGAGCTAGCGCTGATAAATCAACCAAGTCCATCGGGGAGAAAAGTTGATGCCAAGATTTGTTCAAAAAAAAGTTTCATCAAGGCTCGCACACAAGGCGGCTAGATACAGATTTCAACAGTCCCTTCCGCAACATCTCACATTCTTCTCATGTCCGATAACCTTGCGCAACGAACCTGCGGATTCGACCCCTATTAGCCGTAATTGGCAGTGAAATATTCGAAACGTGCAATCTTAAGATTGCAAATCATCATTGCCATCTTAGATGACCACGTCAGATCACTTACAATTGACAGCTGAGTGAACGATATGATAGATACCGGAAAATTGGGTATAAATTAGGCCCCCTCTCGAAAGTTCCTAACCAATCGCCTCAGGAATTTATCTACCGACTCAAGTCTCTAAGATGTTACAAGCTCAGCTACTTTTATTAGCCGCCGCTTTAGTCGAGGCAGCCCCAGCCTATAAGCCAAAAATAGCGGATGTCACAAAAATTGGAACTCAAGAAAGTATTTTCCCGTTTCTTGCTGGCTCTGCGCCTCATTTCTCATACCCTGTCTCTTTCGGTATTCCAAAGGAAGTCCCAGAAAAGTGTACTATGAAACAAGTTCAGGTTTTTGCAAGACATGGCGAAAGATTCCCCACTAGCGGAACTGGAGATGCAATTACTTCAACTTACTACAAATTTTCGAACTACACTTCGAGCTTTAATGGATCCCTGACTTTCTTGAACGATGACTACGAGTTCTTCCTTTTCGACAGAGACGATCTAGAGGAGGAAACTAGTTGGGAAAACACTCTAGATCCTATAAACCCCTACACGGGAGAACAGGACTCACAAAGACATGCTAGAGAATTTCTGTACCAATACTCAGAGCTACTAGAGAATACCACAAGCTTCCCAATATTTGCTGCAAATCGAAAGAGAGTTTACGATACTGCAAAATACTTCGCCGATGCGCTTGGTGTTAAGTACAACGTGAGCATGCAAGTTATTGATGAAGGGACTGATGTTGGCGCAAACACCCTTACTCCTAGCTTTTCTTGTTCCGCCTTCAATTGGAGCGAACATAAAGATGTCTATGGAAACTTCTCCAACCAGTACCTCAAAGACATTTCTGGTAGACTAAATAAGCAAAACAAGGGTTTGGAGCTGAACACTACTGACGCGGCCAACCTTTTTGACTGGTGTGCTTTTGAAATAAATGCCAAGGGTTACAGTGATATATGCGACGTCTTTACCCAGGAGGAATTGGTCAAGTGGTCGTATTATAATGATATGCATACTTACTACAGAGATGGTCCTGGAAATTCTCTAGCGCCAACCATGGGAGCGGTGAATTTCAACGCATCCATCGAGTTATTGAAGCAAAGCGACCAACTAGATTTGAAGGTATGGTTGAGCTTCACACATGACGTCAACCTTGTCAACTACTTGACAGCAGTCGGCCTCTTTGATGATGGTAAAAAACTAACTCCAGACAACATGCCTTTTCAATCTCAATTATTTCATGGATCCTGGCAGGTACCACAAGGCGCTCGGATTTATACGCAGTTGTACCAGTGTGGTGATCAGTCATATGTCAGATATGTTGTTAATGATGTTGTTATTCCTATTCCCTCATGCGCGTCAGGCCCAGGATTCTCCTGCGAATTGGATGAGTTTGTGGAGTACGGCTACAATAGAACCAGTGGTACAGACTACGTTGCTAGCTGTGACACCACCAAGAGTTCGAATGAAACTGAACTAACTTTCTATTGGGATTACACAACGAAAAATTACAATGCCAGTCTAATCATTGAGTAGGTCAATGCAATGGTAACCTACTTTGTCCTATGCACTAACAAGCATTGAGGCCAGATCTCCAAGTGAGGTAAGCGTTATTTTCGAAAAGCATGGACAAGAGCAAACAATGCCACAACATTCCTATAATGTGGCTACTTTCTTTTCTTGAATTGCTTGATTGATCGACCCATGTAAAATTATGTAACTATATTGAAAAACCTCCGGTGCGCGAATCAAATCTCATCGGGCCAAAACTGAGCTAGTCAGTTCAAGAAGTATAATTGTTCAGTGGTGCTTCATCTTTGACAAGTTCCCAAATTTTCTCGATCTCGGCCACACTTTCAGTATCTAGAGGGCCATCGTGTATACCGTCTAGCGTTTGAATAATGGTTTTCTTGCTCCGTCCGCCTATAATTACAGCATCTCCTAACTCTTTCTTCAGAGCAGAATGGTGCGTTATCCACCTGTACGCCAAATCTGCGTTTGATATCCCTGCCTTTGAGGCAATTTTACCCCATTGTTCTAACGCTTCCATTATTGAAGGACGATTGTACAGAGACGAATACATCTGTCCGATAAAGGTACTTTGGTCAAATCTTCCGGCTCCCTCTTTGACTTCCTCGGGAGTTTTAGCTAGAAACCCGCCTGCAATTGGAGAGTATGCGTAGAGCGACATGCCGAGCTCGCGGAGAACTGGGAACAATGTCGTTTCGATTGTTCTAGCAACTGCATTGTAGTTGCCTTGATAAACAGTGGGCTTCACGTAATTCTTACTCACACAGTATGCGTGTATTTTCTTGACATCTTCGGGAGTAAAATTGGAAACCCCAAACTTCTTGAACTTTCCCTGTTTGTACAAAGCGTCAATTGCATCTACAGTTTCTTCCAGGGGGGTTTCTGTATCTGGGGAATGCAAATAAAAGATGTTCACACTCGCAACCCCTAAAAGGTGAAAGGATTCATCGATGGACTTGAATATGCTTTCCTTGCTCAAACACCCTTTCGAGAACCCTACTGCCTTGGTGTCAATTACAAACTCATTGGGCAATTTGAATTTTCCAATCCACTCTTCACTTCCAGGATAAATCCTGGCAGTATCGATATCGTGTACCCCATGGGTTTTCAAGGCGGCCAAAACTTCTTCAATATCAGTTTCTGGAATAGATGGTAAAGTGTATCCACCGAAGACGACTTTGACAGATTGTGACATATTGTTTCGATGATGGTTATATGTTCAGATCAAGATGGCTCAGTCAACAAGTTGGACATGTTAAATCCCCCCTTTTATATTCATGAGTTGCCCTGTCTTTAGTAATCAATGTCTTACTAATGTGAGAAAGATACTCTTTGTCTTTGCCTCGTTATTCAACAAGAATCACAAAACACGTTTTGTTGTAGTCGTACGAACTCTTTTTTGACGGCACTTCAACAAGTTACAGGTTAGAGCTCCGCCACATAGGTTTACTAGTAAACATCGATCTGGACTTCCTATCAACAAATAAAATTTGGCCTAAGGGTGGCAACACATCAAAATTTCTTTGCGTACCCTCATTGGTGAAGATGATTTTAGTATTTGATGTAAGAGTCCGTTTAAAAACCGGGACTTATTTTAGTGTTTGATCTGAGAGTTCCGCCACCCGTTCGAGACCCGGAGCTCTTTTTGTATATGATGAGAGAGTCCATTAAAAACCCGGGGCTTTCCCCCAAAGTGATATTGTTAGCTACGAGTATAGCTGGCAAACAAGTACCACCGGCCTATAGGCCTCGATATTTAGGTGTTATCGCCTCTAAGTTCATCGTTCAAGCAATAAATAACATTGCATTACACGATAATCACGCAATATCTGGCTCGCATTGACCTTTATCAAGATCAAAAACATCCTCCTCGTCCGTATGCAGTAGCACAAGAATAGCGAGCGAAGAACGCTTCGAAAAACATACAATACGGCCCCTTGACTGAGATGGGTCTTTCCCGATCAAGTCCAGGTCTCTTAGAGAGCTTTCAATCTTGTCAATGAACACAATGAGTAGCGTTGAATAGTCAATTTGTCTACTTTTTACAATGACGTGTAGGTATAAAGTGATAAATATTTTAGTTTTGGCTAACAGGTCATCTCTAGTTACAATAGCCGTCAAGAGCACCATTGGCTGTAACAATTATTGTTACAGCTATGGTCGAATGCATATTCTAATCTTCAGTGGTCCCAGTACTCATGCTGCCCAATTAAAAGCTTTGTCTCGAACAAATTCATGTCGTTAGATCTCGTCGAATTAAAATTCTTGTCTAAAAAACACCGATGCAATACTCTACTCCTTACATGGAAGTTGTACTACTCATTTTCAGAAAATCTGCGGCAGTATTTAGAGTTCCAAACTCATTATTAGTAACTGTTGATCAAGTGAAATGTTATGTCCAGAGACGATATATATTGGTCTCAGCGTCAAATCGACAACTCTCTTACCTCATTCGTGCCTTAACAAATAACAGTCGAAATGGTAAGAGAAGATTGTGATCCTGCGTGGAGGTAACGTAGGAGGGTATAGGGCTCCAGCCCGAAGGAATTCATTCACTAATTATGGAATCTAGATCTCGCCGATACAAAAGCTCATGCCAAAGATGAATAGACAGTTTTCTGTAATTAGGTAGCGTGCGCTTTGTTACAGTACTACCTTCTTTTCAACCGGGATTTTCGCCCGGAGATATCTTGTCATAAATGATATCTCTAAATGTCTAGAATTGCGCATTACGCAGAATGTCTCTAGTTCGAAGAAGCTGTCACTTAGGCTTCTGTAACATATGCCCTTTTTGCACCCTTCTGGTAACACGACCTATGCACGGCCTTTTTCGGAAAAGGAAAGATTATGAATAAGCGCGGTTATATCGTTGATCGCTATCGATGCGTATACTGGCCTGCCGTTGTTTTATCTTGTTTTTCATCTATTTATCAAGGTGATGTTGGGTTGGCTTCCTCTACACAGCATCTAAAATACATTGATAAATATAATATATTGGATAAACATATTACAATTGTACTCAACACGATCAGTCCTCAGTTACTATTCCTGTCCTAAAATTTTAGCATTTCAGTAAAACCGCCTCGTTGGCGCTACCGATAAATAAAAGACAATTCATTCCTCTAAAGCTTTTTCGTTAAACTTCACGGCGCAGACCTTTGCTGCCATGTGTTGATTATTAGTGCTTTGTGTTTTATATCGACCGGGGGCGCTACGGTAGGATAAGAAATTTAGCGGCAGATATTGTTTTGCTCTTTTCCGGTATAAACGGTAGTCATTTTTTTACTTTTAGCTCTTAGAGCACCCGAGATATGAACATTGCCCGCTTAATTTAATTAGCGAGATTTATTTTTGATGTGCTACAATTAAAATGGAGAAATTAAGATAATTATACTCTAGCGCAAAAGGAAAACAATTAAGGCTATATTGTGTCCATTAGCTTTCGAATTAGAGTTATAATTCACTGCAGTGGGCTGCCTTAAGAATAAAGTGCCAAAAAGATGCCACTCAACTTTATCAGAACTTTTATCTTTTCAGAATTTATCTCTACAGAGGATGCGAAGAACTAATACGGTCCTGAGTAACTATTTTAAATTCATAGTATCAATTAATCTGGATAAGCTTCTGCTCCTTCAATACTGTGACTTGTACTCGGCAGTGTCTCAACCCAGAGGAAGGAAAGCTCGGTGACGTTCCTGGCGCTTGAAGTCTTACACGTTTCAAAGAAAAGTTAACCGTCCATTTTATGGTGAGCGTATTCGTTGGACATTTCAGCTTCACAGAAGGAGCCAGGTCTAGAGGCATAATAAAAAAGCGAATTCACTGTTTCCGTCAAATAATTCTTTAAATTGCGCTTAGAATTGATGTGCGCGCTTCTTGGCATCCATCT
The DNA here is from genome assembly GCA_900074755.1 of Lachancea nothofagi CBS 11611. Taxonomy (NCBI): domain Eukaryota; kingdom Fungi; phylum Ascomycota; class Saccharomycetes; order Saccharomycetales; family Saccharomycetaceae; genus Lachancea; species Lachancea nothofagi. The sequence continues at coordinate 1,049,926 of LT598448.1, read as the reverse complement.
CCCTATTTATGCACTAATCGCATTGATTGAATTCTGCGTCGTAGTTCCCAATTCTAGATTAACTATGTCTTCGATAAGAGGAACTCATACTTAAGCTAAGTTGCTTTTACATGCGCCGGCGATTGACCAAATTTCAAATTTATGTTTTTATTTCTGAAAATGCTTTTCACACTTTACAAGTGTTCTCCGTTTATTATGCCTAATGAGCATCGATACGCTCTGTCATGTTTTTCGCGCTGAATAGGAATGGGATGTCTCGGCATGATGTCAAATGTCGGATGAAGTTTTAGTGCTCGCCAAAAAAACGGCGATGTCAAAGGTAGTTTGAGCCAAGAATCACATTAGAAAAAGTATGAGGGCCAGAAAAGGTGTAATGCACTATCAGTATAATACTAATACACTCGGACGAATAGATGATAGAAACTAGTTTGAAAAGAAATTATCTACGCTATTCAATATTATGTTCTTACTTAGCAGTACAAAATTTCTTCTGCTCATGAGTTTCCTAAGAGAACCACCGTTGACTGTGTAAAGTCGGATTTTCCAATTTATGGTTATTATTATCATTATATCGTTACATTTCTCTAGTTTACAAATTGAAGTTAAGATTCAATTGATCCTCTAAAAGTTATACTTTTTCAATAGCTACCACGACAGCTTTTTCGGAGTCTGAGGAGTTAGCATTGTGAGAAGCAAAGCCTTCGGATGGAACGAAAGCCTTGGAATGACGAGCACTTGGGCAAGTTTCGAAAAGTTCGTCAATTTGTTCAAGCGTGAGACCCTTGGTTTCGTAGACGAAGAAGTACACGAATAGGAAGCACAAGAAAGTGCAACCTCCCCAGATGAAGAAAACTTTAGTCTGTAGGTTTCCGTATTGAGTGTCGACAAGGTATGGAGTAGCATATGCAATGGCAAAGTTGAAAAGCCAGTTAGAAGCGGCACACACGGCAACAGACTTAGCTCTGACTCTCAAAGGATATATTTCACCAACAACAACCCAAGCGAGTGGGCCCCATGTAGCAGCAAAGGAAGCAATAAAGGTGCAAGAGAAGGCAATTAGAGTCTTACTTCCAGCGACACTATTAGGCAGCGCAGTTCCAACAGCGGCAACAATTAGCTCACTGACACACATACCAATAGCACCCCATAGAAGCAAGTTTCTTCTACCAGCAATTTCTACCAAAGCAATGCCTGGGACCGTCATAACAACATTGACGATTCCCATAATCAGTTGAACGATGAAAGGGTCTTTGATACCCGAGTTCTGGAAAAATTGAGTTCCGTAGTAGAAAATGAAATTGATACCGGTAAGTTGTTGTAGACCTTGAATTGCGACACCAATCACAATTCTTTTCAATTGATGGTTAGCAGGCTTGAAACAATCGAAAAGGGACGTAGAGCCAAATGATCTTTCATAGTTGTAATTGGCAACAATTTCCTCTAGTTCGGCTTCGATAACCTCGTGGCTTTCTGGCAGTCCTCTTAGCTTTGACAGAGCTCTGCTTGCCTCAGGAACCTTGCCCTTCATGATGAAAAATCTAGGTGATTCAGGAAGAAGCACCATCCCCACGAACAAGATCAAAGCCCAGAGAAGTTGGATAGCAATTGGGATTCTGTACGATCCGGTGTCATTCCTGGCATGCGTTCCCTGATTAACACAGGCAGCGAGCAAGAGCCCGATAGTAATGGCCCATTGGTAACAGGAGGTTACAGCACCTCTGATCCATTTTGGAGAAGCCTCGGCTTGGTATAGAGGGACAATGGCTGACAAAACACCAACACCGGCACCGGCAATAACTCTGCCCACAATCAAGAGATTTTGTTCGGTTGCAGCAATTTGAAGAACGACGCCAACGGTGAAGATAATGGTGGAAATGATGAGACCAAGTCGGCGACCCAAAGTGTCAGAAGCGAGTGGAGCCAAAAGTGCGCCGCAAAAAGTACCGGCAGACAAAATAGCCGTGATGAGCGAGGTTTCCCCGGCTGTGAACTCGCCGGTGGATGTGAAGTGTTTTTTAACATAGTCCATGGTCAAGACACCAGAAATGGTACCGGTGTCGTAGCCGAACAGAACGCCGCCGAAGGCTACAAATAACCCGATGAAGATGGCCCGAAACTTGGAGCCTTGGATGTTCTCTTCGGCATGGAAGAGAGTCTGGAGAATACCCATTGTTTATGATTGATAGGCACGATGCGCTCGAAGATTAGGTAATAATTAATTACCTAAGCGGAAAGTAAAATGATTTGGAATGAAGTCAGTAAGGTGGAAGCCACTGAACAGTTATAATTGTTTGGTTTGATGAGATATGAAAAAAAGGAGTAGAGTACTTCAAGTTCTCATCTAGTTCAAACAGCTCTTCCTTTTATAAGAGTTTCTTCCCCACACTTCTCCACTCGCTAGCTATCAGCGTAGCTCCCAACAACATCCGCCCAAGTATAATCGTTTCAGTCTCCTCAGATGCGAGAAATATGCTATTTCACCTAGCAACAGGCATCTTGTCCTGCTTGCTAGCCATATTTTCTGCATTAAGAACCCTCTGTCCGGAAAAATATCTTAATCCGGAAAAACTTTTTTCCTCGAGGATAACCCGCTGCGTGTTGGCTGCGATCTATTTCGGGATTTTGTAATTCCGGTAAAAAAATTGCATTTATTACATGGTGAGTATCTCAAATCCTTGGCAACTCAAAGTCAGCGAGCGGATTAGCGGCTTGGCATTCGAAAAATCAGGAACAAGGGCAAAGCGTATGAAGTTTGGACAGCCGGATAAGCGCTGTCCAGAAGTTGGAAGTCGTGAGCGTTAGCGAATGGAGAAGATTGGATACAGCGGCAGTTTAACAAGCTCGAATATGTGATTGAGATAAAAGAGGGTTACGAGCAATCTTGTCTTGCAGTTAAAAAAAACAACAACATGATCCACAGTGTCTGGGATCATGAAGGCTTCATAGTACGAAATTGGAAACTGTACTGGTGTCTGGAATTCCAAGTATAGCAAGTTCCGATTATTATGGCTGTTGCGGCGTTGTGCCACTTCATTAACTACTTAAATAAGCTATACAAATCACCAAATCCTCGGTTTCGACGCAAGTAGAAAGACGCGTTCAATATGAGATTCGTGACTTCTCCAAAAGAGCTTCGGATTCGGAAATTATCCACTCCACATGGTGTTTGGTGAAACCCTGCGAATATATGGCTTGGCCTTTGCTGTTGAAAAATGCGGGACTATGACTGTCCACATCCGGAGTTACAAGCAGAGGACCAACGTGCTTGGCGTACTCTTCAACACTTTGAAACCAATACTCAATGAAGCCCTCCACCATACGTGACTTCCAGCTTCCTGCGCCTAAGAGATTATCACGTATGTTTGTTTTGATAAGTCCAGGATTGAGCCCAAAAAAGCTGACGTTAGGGTACCGTTTTGCACAGTCGAACACCAGAGCTTCATTTCCCGCAATCGTGTTCATATGCGCACGCATGGCACTGTAGTATTTTTCAGAATTTAAATCATTGGGGCTCCCTAGGATCCCAGCTCCTGGGTACCCAATAATGAAGACCCGGGGCTTCGATAGGATGTGAGTTTGAGATTTCTCGAGTTTTGGAAGTATCGTGCGTAATAAGATTAATCTGTTGAGATAACTAACAGCCAAATCACGTTCGATACCTTCCACGGTTTCTTCACGGGTTGGGGCCGCTACAATGCCTGCTGAAAAGATTATCAAATCGAAAGTTTCCTCAAGAAGCTCGCGGGCTACTCTTTTGGCCTCAGACATCAGCTCAAGGTTGGCCTCAATAAACTTGATCTCGCTAATGTCCTCTTCTCTGAAAGTTTGGCCAACCACAGTAACATCCGCTCCTTTAGAACATAGAAACCGGCTGAGTCCCTGGCCTATACCACCGGTCCCACCAAAGATGAGCACTCTCAAAGATCGTAAACTAAGTTTTTCTGGAGGTACGTGTCTCCACCTGAGGCTCGTGTTGCGTTTGGCTGCAACTCGGATCCCAAAAACCATGATGTATTAGTGTAGTTCTTAAGTGATGATATCTCAAAGCGCCTTAACACAGAAGGACTGAAAGGTAAGCCTTTATATCCTCTACCAAGGAATAGACAGGGGGGGATGTGAGGATCAATCGCTGATCTACCCCACACACGCAGCACGCCGCGTTGTTTCTGTAAACCACAGTTTTGTGTTTCTCCAAGCGCTCAGACACCACTGCGAACGCCTTGCGCCAAAAGAGAGGCTTTGGCTATCATCATTGTTTGAGAACCCTTAAATTACGTCTTGACTAGCATCTAAAATGAAGGAACATGGATATGGAGAAAGTCAGGCGTCCAGTGACCGCAGCTGATGACATTACATTGTCGTTGAGGCGCAGGGACTGCGTTCTTGCGCCAACGTTGCGGAAGAGCTGCAAAATAACATGTATCCCTAAATTACTCTTCACACCCATCGTTGCAATATCAAAAAAATCATTCTAAACTTTAATCGATGCCGGCAAATAGGGCTACAAGCAGCTCTTGAGAGGTGACAAGAAAACAAGCTGGCATCACCAGTTACTGTCTACGTCTCGTGTCCGTGCACTTCAACATTTCACACTTAAACATGGAAAAACAGTTGCAGCGCGTAAAATGAGCCCGAAACGGTTCAATTCACGTTCACCAATGGCAGCAGTGGTGTAGCAGTGCCCAGTCTTCGCCGTTAGCTCTATCATATTTCAAGTAGAGATAAGCATTCATTGAAAATTGAGTCTTATGATGATAAAGAAAAAAAATCCAACTTGGCTTTTGAAAGACAGATATCAGAACAATCTTTTCTAGTTTTATTGATCGCTTTCTAGTAAAGATCAACTCGATAAACTCAGTACCATGTCTAACGAACAACAATCTGAATTGAAACTATGGGGTGGTAGATTCACCGGTAAGACGGACCCTTTAATGGATTTATACAACGCTTCGTTGCCATATGATCAGAAAATGTACAACGCAGACTTGGACAATTCGAAATATTACACCGAAGGTCTTTTGAAAGCGGGACTTTTGAACCAAGAGGAACTCAGTGAAATCCACAGGGGTTTGGAAGTCATCCGTGGTGAGTGGGCCAGCGAGTCATTTGTCGAAAAAGAAGGTGATGAGGATATTCACACCGCCAATGAAAGAAGATTGGGCGAGATCATTGGCAGGCACATTGCTGGAAAAGTACACACTGGTCGCTCCAGAAACGATCAAGTGGCCACCGACTTGAGAATTTACTGTCGCGAGGCCCTTGAAAAAATGGAAAAGATCTTGGGGGGTCTCATTGGGGCCATTCTACAGAGATCAGAAACCGAAATCGATGTTTTGATGCCAGGTTATACTCATTTGCAAAGAGCGCAGCCCATCAGATGGTCGCACTGGCTCAACTTGTACGCAACGTATTTTACAGAAGATTTCAAGAGATTGGAACAAATCAAAGAGAGACTCAACGTTTCTCCACTAGGATGCGGTGCTCTCGCTGGCCACCCATACGGCATTGACAGAGAGTACATCGCGGAGAAGTTAGGATTTAATGGCTGTATCGGTAACTCTTTACAGGCTGTCTCTGACAGAGATTTTGTCGTCGAGATATTGTTCTGGTGCTCCCTCTTTATGAACCACATTTCCAGGTTCAGCGAGGACTTGATCATTTACTCTACCGCTGAATTTGGTTTCATCAAACTATCAGATGCCTACAGCACAGGTTCTTCTTTAATGCCTCAAAAGAAGAACCCCGATTCTTTGGAGTTGCTAAGAGGTAAGTCCGGAAGAGTTTTCGGTTCTTTGTCAGGTTTCATGATGACTTTGAAATCAATTCCATCAACTTACAACAAGGATATGCAAGAGGATAAGGAGCCTCTGTTCGACGCCCTTGTCACCGTAGAACATTCCATTTTGATAGCCACTGGTGTGATTTCTACTTTAGTCATTAACAAGGAGAAAATGTTCAATGCTCTTACTATGGACATGTTGGCAACCGATTTGGCTGATTATTTGGTTAGAAAGGGTGTTCCTTTCAGAGAAACCCACCATATCTCTGGTGAAGCTGTTAGAAAGGCGGAGGAATTGAAGCTCTCTGGTATTGACAAGTTGACTGTTCAACAGTACAAGGAAATTGATTCCAGATTCAACGATGACGTAGTTGACGTTTTCGATTTTGAAGTTTCTGTTGAAAGAAGAACCGCGACTGGTGGTACTGCTAAATGTGCTGTTATGAAGCAAATCCAAAACTTGAAGAGCCAACTTTCTTAGACCATATGAACTGAAAAAGCTTACTGGCTGCTTAAAATGTATCAGCATTTTGATACAACTAATGTAGGAAGATGTATAGAATCTTCAGTTATTTGATAGGATCACCATTCTACATTCGTTATAGACACAATATTGAAACGCTTGATTATTATTTAAGTGCGCTACGCGGGTTGATCGCTCTTCAACAGATTCAAGAAGGCTTCCCCAAACAATTTGGTTTGTAGCCTTGGAATTTGTATGCGAATGTAATCATGCCAGCCAACATTCCGTTTTATTATTATAGATGAAGAATTTGATTGAATGCTTCAATAAGAGCTTTTGATGGTCTAGTCGCCTTTCTTTTCGACCTCCAACCGACAATACCATCAGGTCTTACCAAAGATGCTCCATACCGATCAATACCAAAGATTTCTTGGAAGTCCGACGCTTTAGCAAAAACAATATCTTTGCCCGCTAAAACGAAATCGATTTCTATATCGAGCTGCTGAGCAACGTGTTGTGTAGCTTCCAGCCATTCTTCATTCTCTGATAGCACAACAAAATTTTTGTTGAAAAGGTCAATAGTGGATAACACCTCGCCACGTTTTGAGACCCATGAATGCGGAGCACGGACTCCCGGCTGACCTTTCCATAAGTCAGGTTTTTGTGCAGCAATGTCCACAACATCAGCTCCACAAATAGCTTTAGATGTGTGCAGTTGACCTAGTTCCATACCTGCATCATCAATGATTCTCTCATTGGCGGCAATGCCTTGAGATTGTGCAGCGTAGTCAGGTCTTGCAAATGTTTGTTGGTGTCTTAACCACCCAATTGGCTGTCTTTCAATTGAGTAAGTATCAAGAAGTGATTTAGAGGCCTTTTGCTCCAAAACAAGCTTCAGTTTCCAAGCCAAGTTATGGACGTCATCGATACCAGTATTGGCGCCGTATCCTCCACGCGTAGGAGGCAACGCATGGGCGGAGTCTCCTGCTAGAAACACTCGACCTTTTGAATAGTATTCGCAAACTAATGCACTCAAATCCCATTTTGCCGTTGTGATGAGGTCTATGTGCGCGTTTTCATGACCTACAGCCTGTTTGGCAGCCTCCAGAAGTTGCTCTTGAGTCCTTTCAACGTTGTCTCTGAACATTAAGGCCCATCTTCCGTCACTATAAGTTGTCATAAATGCCTTTAGGTTAGGCTGGTCGATCTCAAACTGCACGACGCCCTTGGAAAGCACTTCGTCAGCTTGCGGACATCGAAAAAGAACACTTGTCAACGTCTGAATGTATCCGCGACCTTTGCGAGGAATTTGGAGTGCTTCGCGGACGGCACTCTTGGCCCCATCAGCAGCAATCATATATTGTGCTAAGATTTTGTAAGTGTGGTTATTCGATCTGTCACGAACAATTGCGACAATACCAGATTCGTTTTGCTGCAGGCCCAAAAAGAGTGTATGCTGCAATATTTTACACCCGAGCTCTAAGGCTCTCTCTCTTAAAATCGGCTCAAGCTTGTCCTGGGGTATAGCCGCGCCGTTGCAAGGCGAAGGATTTGCTGGCTTTGGAGTATCTGGTTTTGGAACATCTGGCTTGCCACCCCACGAGGTTTCTCCCTGCCACTCACCAAACAGACTGGTAACTTTAGCTCTGCGAATTCGGGTGTCAGATTTCACTTGTGGAATTTTATCTGCCAGACCTACACAACGGAAAAACTCCATCGTGTGTGCAGTATAGCCCATCGCCCGGGGATGGGGCATGGAGCCCAGATGTTTTTCCACAATAATATTGGGAACGCCTGAATTAGCAAGAAATATCCCTGCACTTAAACCCACCAGACTCCCGCCCAGTACCAGCACTGGAATCTCAATTTCTGTCATCTTTCCGCTTTCAAGCTCAAACTTCATCTCTGATCCCTAGCGCTACTAATATAAATACATAGAATGGTGACTGAATATTCAGGATACTCAACGACGCCACTACTTATACATATACAGAGGCGATCAACATGTTTCCTGTTCTCATCTCCAAGCTTTTAGATATTTTCATTTCCGTGAAAATCCATGTGCGTTGGCGTAAATTAATTTGTAGTGATATTTACAGAACCTGATCATCATGAAGGTGTATGTTTACTCAAAAAATATAGAGAAAATCACTAAAGAGAAGATCTTCAACCTAGATTTGCAGTTCTTGTTTTGTTCTGGATGCTTTAGATTGACCTGTGTGCCTTGGACGGAAAAAAATAGAAGTAAGTAGCTATGCAGTTGGGAAAGCGATTGATTGGGAAAGCGATTGATTGGTTATTGAGTGAAGACCTGGAATTTTGGTGAACTACAATATGTTTCATGTATATGCTTTTACGTCTGGACGAATTGTTGTAGGACAGAACTTCACACAAGGTCGGTTTTAAATGCTGATAAACGAAGACTATTCACAGTATTCGGCATCTGTAAGCTCAAAAAAGGAGGCAAATATATGAACATGACTGGAAGAAGATACAAACTTCACTAGTGTCGTTTATTCCATCGTCAATACGATGAGCATCAACTTCTCAAGATCAATCACGTGACATTTAAAGGACTGTTGATGTCTCTGTTATCAGATTCCAAAAGTAGTAGCCCATTCCCTGATAGATTACAGTCCGAATTTGTTTGCCAACGGGTAAACGGACCACAGTTTGCCGCCTGAACGATGAACGATCCAAATTTCTTTCACCCGTCAGTCAAACTCTTCAACAAACAACTGCGTAAGGAACATGAATTGTATCTTTTGAAATATGCTTTGCTCAATCACAACGACCAAACTCAGGCGCTGGGCCCTCTCGACAAGCCTCCCCTAAAAGAGCCGGTCATTCCCAATTTTGTGATTAGAGAGCGGATAACAGGCACCGGTGACAGCTATGTAATAGCGAGGGGTGATCTGCAAGGCGAGACAAAAGTAAATAAGTTCGGAAAACTTTTGGGCAACCGTCATTTCTTGTTCTCCACGTTTACACCTCCCACAAGACCTCATTCTGTATTTGTTCTAGTCCGAGATCTCTTGGAATGCTTGTCCCTGAGTGTAAGCCCAGAACAGTTTTTACAAGAGTCTCAACAGCTCTATGGAGTTAAAGCTAGTCCCGACGAACTCGTCTTCCTGAGGGAAAACAAGCTTCTTGCCGAGTCCGCCTTGTCAGAAAACGAATATTATGTGACAACAAAATCTGTCTACATGTTATATGGAGCCAGAGTTCTCGTAGGGGGGACCAGACTCGTAGACGACTATTGGGAGGAGGCCGTCAAGGAACAAGGCTTTTTGCCTCACTACAGAGTTTTCGTCATCGACAATAAAATACTCCGAGTTATGAATGCCTTAAAAACAGATACACCAGTCCAAGAGCCAAAGAGTGACGAAGCCGCCCTGCAACTGCCAGACGAGCCGCCGTATCTAACAATAGCAGAACAAACCTCATGGGAGGTGAAACAAGACTACTTAAAACGACTTGGCCGTGGTGAACATTTGAATGTAATCATACCCGGCCAAAATATTACTGGATCGCTTGAGCTTAGCGCGCAGTCTAAGCTGCCGAAATATCACAGCAAAATTTCTTTGCAAGCAGCTATACAAATGGGAATTGAAGACACGCCTATTGGAACACTTCCACAGCCGCAGTCTAATATTCCCACAACCTCCATCGAAACCTCCAGCAAAAGTGATAAGCGGCTTTTGAGTGGAATTATTGATCCGTTGGTGATTTCTAAAGTAGATAGAAGCGGAGTTACTCAATGGACAACCTCTGGCATAGTGGCACAAGACGTTTCTCTAAACATCAACGGTTGGAAATTTGACTCCCTTCCGGTGAAATCTATGAAAACTGCGGATTTAAACTACTCGGTTAAGGGCCTCCCACTTTACGATAGCACTAAACTTGCCGAGCGCCTAAAGATGCTAACTCCGAATGAAATCAATGAGATGCAGCATCTCCATGATTCTGTCTATGTAGACACAAAGCTACAAAGCGCCAGAAAAGTTAGAAAGACAAAATGGACAAAATATTGGCAACATAAAGCGGGGCTTCCAATAGGTATTACTAAAAATGATACTGGATCCGTGCTAGAAAAGTACCTTAGTGATGTTGCCAATCACGTTGACGTTGTCAGCACCATTAATGGGACTTTGAACAAAGAGGAGATCAAAACTTTCAAAAGAATACCTAATGCTAATTTCAAGGGATACTCTAACATTACAGGCTTGAAGCCACCTTACGTAAATGAATGAATAGTTTTAATACAATTGATGTCCCAATAAGAATGAAGGACGATGAAATGTTGGGGTACATGCAGCAGGCCAATGGAATCATAAAAGTTTAGTTTTCACTATTTCTTGGCGAATTTTGAAAGTGTAGTAAGCCATAACCATCATGACAGCTACCAATGGCATCAACCAAATGGTTAATTTGCGTACAATCTCATCAATGTGGGGTCCACCATTCTCTCCAAAAGAGTTTTGCTTCGAAGCATCCCTGATTCTCTGTTGTTCGAGCAACAATTTTTCGAGCTTTTCATCCATCTTGAAGAACTCTTTGAAACTCTCATCAACCACTTCGCTATCCTCGCCATCCTGGCCACTGCTTGATTTCCGAGATGCAAAGAGAGCAATTACCTTGTCAAGCTTTCTACTTTGCAACGTTTGAATTTGTATCAGTTCATCAATTGTCTTTGACAGCATTCCAATGTCATTTGCCAAAACTTTGCCCTCAATCCTGTTTAGTTTTAACAACAGGTCGAGATTGGAAACGGAGTCTGCCCCGCCGTTCATTTCTAGTGCCGTCTTTTCAACAAGCTCCTCTTCACCAGTTTTTTGATTAATGACTTTGGTAACAAATCGAGGTTGCTCCATGACGTTTACATTTGGCAGCAAAGACTCCTCTAGAACACTATCGTAAAGTTCAAATTCCAACAGTTCGAAAGATTCTTCGTTGTCAGCGTTCTCAGCAGTGATACCGAACTTGTAGCTTTGAATTGGAAACTTCACCATTCTGGTTTGAAAACAGACTCTATTGTCAACTTGGACTTTCAGGAGATGGTTGTCGGAGCTGTCGTAAGTGAGTCTGACGGTCAGAGGAACCGTAGAATCTTGATACGCAAGCAGACATGAAGCAAAGGTGTCACCATAAACATCACTGCTTGTGAGTTGTTTGTTGCCGTCATTCAAGTGTGCACGCAATGTTCCACCTAGTGCGCCATTATTGTCAATCAACAACTGCAGTCCGTCAAATTTCGAAGGACCATTGTACAGTTCGGTGTCGACAGCACCTTTTGCACCAACAAACCACATCGCCAACCCACCCTCTGACTTGCCTTGGTGATTAGTGCTTCTTATTGTCCATTCTGCAGTGAAAGAGTTATCCAGCGGATATTCGTTTTGAGACCATACAGAACCCTTAGTAGCCTTCTTCGGAGTCAACACAACTCTGCCTTCTTCCAGCAATGCCTGCCCTCCGAGAGCCCAAGTTTTTGGCAGTTTTTTGGCCTGAATCAAGTCTGGCAAAGAAAAGTCTTGATTTAAGGCCGGGCCCCTATTCTTTTCGACTGCATGTGAAACCGCTTGCTGAGCAAAAACTGCTAGTGTGATAACATTATGGAAAAGCATGATAATCAAATGATGGTATCTTAACTACGCTCCTTCCCTACTTGAACCCTTGCAAATGTTCAATGTCTTTGGGTCAGTTGAAGAATTTGAGAATACAAACAGTCACCGTTTTAAATATTCCAAAAAAGCTGTGTGAATTGATTCAGATTTGCTCAATCACTTGAACTTCTCAGCAAATGTAACTCTATAGTTAACGAAAGCGTTCTTATTGCATTCACTACAATCATTTTTTTAAAGGTAGGAGTTTCATGCATTTATCTCCTTTTGAAAAATTTAGAATGCAAATACGTGGATAATAATTATCTGTCAGATGTAGTAGATCAACAAACCCACATCTAAAGGTGACAAATATGCTTTTTCGTCCTTCGATCTCTACGGTTTGATGTTTTCTTTAGATTCCCAACGTCATGTATCACTAAGAGACACAGTATACATTCTCTACCGTTATATGACACGTTATATGCAGAAACAGGTCGTGTAAGCCGCTTTAGCTTAACATAAGGCATCCTGTAAAATGGTGAACGCCAAATCCAATTGCACTTCACAAATCGTTCATTCGATAGCACCCATAAACGCTCTATGAGATTCTACGAATGGAGAACGTCGAGGTTTCTGGAAAGTGACAAATGTCTACCTGCTTTGAAATGTAGATCGACGTGCCTTTGGTAGTTCAACTCAACTTTATCCTGCTCTTGACATAAAGCTTACATGGCTTCAGTTATGTGGCGTATTCCACTCTTGAGCTGGTTTTACAAATTACATTTTCGATCAATTACGGCGATCACGATGTAACGTATATAATCAACGCATGGTCGGCATCTGTAGCTCACAGCGGCTAAGCACTATTTGCTTGTATCGATTTAAACACACTTCACAATCAAGCTCATTCTGTTGTTTTCAATCTCCTTTACTCACCGATGTTTGCGATTTTCTTAAGATATTATATAAGGAATTCGATTTATACACAATCTTGACAATGTTCTGTTGTTTCGTCATCTCTGTGGGAAATGAGGGTAGCTGATATTGCCTCTCTTTCTAGATGAGCGCCAACGCTGCTAGTCTCCAGCAGTAATTGTTTAACCCTTTGCTTTAAGAATTTACTGTCAGGAAACCCGCCGTCAGTTTTGCGATCCCAAATTGTAATCTCAACACCCTCTGGTGCCGAATACCCCAAAACTCGGAACTCACCCGATTCACCAGGAACCAAGGATACTTCAGCTAAGGAATCTTGAAAGGTCTGTAGAAGCTCTTGAAGGTACCAAGCACTTCTTAAATTCCATTTGCACTTAGTACAAAAGTGTATCGAAACTTTAGGGAATGGCATACTCCAAATTTTATGAAAGTTAGGCGTTCTTTGTTTTCATCTGATCGATCAACATAATCTACTAAACTTAGCATTTGAAACAGTTTGGCAATACTTTGAAAACAAAAACATAAAAAGGAGCGACGGGTGAGCAAAATGCCCTCATTTGCTGATAGCTTTTGGTCTGATGATTTTTCCGTAGGTATAGAGCAGCTATTTCGCGAGCTTCACAAAGGATGTAGTCAAAACGCGCTCTTCATTCAGTTATTCGCGTTGAGAATGCAATACGAGGTAAATTATGGGCGTCAGCTCTGCAAGACAACTTCTAGTATCGAAGGGCTTGCTGCAGTTGCAAACTCAACGCAGTCGCTTGACGTTGCTCTCAGTCAATTGGTCAGCGTATCCGAAAGAGAAGGTAATGAGCATTTGTCGATTGCAGCAGATATCGAGGTCACTGTGCTGCGACCTTTCAGCTCATGGTGCGAGGATCACGAAGGAAGAGTTGATTATTCGGAAAAAATACTGAAAACTAATGTGTCGAATTATCAGAAGTCAGAGAAATACGTCGAGAAGCTAGAGCAGAGTTATTTTAATAAATGCAGACAGCTTGAAGATTACAAGAGGTCTCATTTTAACGACGATGAGCTGGCGAAAGCCATGAAACAGCTGGAGATTTATCAAGAACAGGAAGAAGCGCTCGCCAAGGAGCGAGAGTATGAACCGTTTGGCAAGTTTGGTTATCTTGATTTTGACGTTCGCACGATGCGGGAGACAGTGGCGCTTCTCCTCACCAAGTTGGAAAAGTCCGAATACAAGGTGCCCTTTATCAATTATCATTTTGACAATACGAATAATGGCAGTGAAATCGTTAAGTTCCTGATGGATAATCTAACTTTGAAAGACGTAGATCAAGCTGAGACTTTCGGTCAAGATCTTTTAAATGGTGGGTTTCTCAAATACTGTAATGGTGTAGGGACTACATTTGTAAATTCCAAAAAGTTCCAATATAATTGGAAGCCCTACGCCTACAAGTTTGCACAAATTCAACTACCCAACGCCCACGAAATTGGAGAAGAGCAAGTTGAGGAAGGCCCACAAGCGCTTTCCGAATACTTCTCAGATCTAACTTCTAAAATATCTAGCTCGCAACCTCTGACAATATCTCCAGCTGCTGTCTCAAACAACGAACGGGCCCTTTTCAGATTTATGAAGGATATAGATTGGGCCGATTCAAAATACAGAAAAGAGTGTAAGAAGCTCGATGCTCTTCGTTGCTCCCTAGAAGAGCTTTTGGTTGATCATTTTACATTCATGGAAAAATGTGAGTTAGATAGACTTAAGGCTCTAGAGAAGGTAATTTTGGACTTTTCTCCAATTCTGTCAAAAAATACTTCTGCCTTGAACCACTTGCATGATGCAATCTTGAAAACAGGAACTGAAGTTGACCCCACTTTGGATTTGCTAAAGCTAGTGGAAAGATCAAGAACTGGTCCTTTTCAACCTCGTGTGATAACTTATAATAATTATTACAATCCCGGTGGGTATCAAAATTTTGGCATAGATTTGGAAACGCGGTGTCGTTTGGATAAGAAAGTTGTACCTCTGATCGTTTCTGCCATTTTATCCTTTATGGATCAGGTATACCCTGAGTTACCAAATGATAATGTGAGAACAACCGTTTGGACGGTTCCTGTCAAATTACTCTCAACGCATAAGCTGAGAGAAGCTTTAAACGAAGCACCTTTCCAAGAAGAGATTGAGGTCACCGAAAAACTAAAAGCATTTTCAAAAGAGCCAAGCACAATAGCAAGTGCTCTTAAGGTATATTTGCTCGAGCTACCGGAGCCTTTGATTTCCGACGACGTTTATGACATTTTAAAAGCACTTTATGCTGAGTTTCCTCCTTCCGAGGTCGAGAGTCCTCAGCAGGCAGCGGTGGACTCTCAAAGAATAAATGGTATTTCTAATGCCTTTAATTCCTTATCCAAACCACACATCGCAACGCTAGACGCACTCACATCTCATTTCTCAAGGTTAGTTAAAATCTTGAAAATGGGTTCCTCTGCCTCCAGCGGAACTTTGGCCAGCGAATTCGTTCGATCTGTCTCACAAGAATTTGCTAATTGCATAATTAGAGTTAGTTTCCCAAATGGTAACGATCTAGGATACAAAATCTTCTCGGATCTTCTGCTCTTCAGAAAACCTGTCTTTCGCGAGTTGAAGCGACAAAGCTCTAAGGCGCAGAGCGACTTCGCCAGTTAGAACGCAATAGTTCTTTTTGAAAAATGAGCCTCAATAGGTAGGCCCGATTATGCTAATTCTCATTAAATACCGTTTATTGTTGTCATTATAAAATCGTTGCCGATAGATATTTCCCTTTCCCATATATTCAAATATATTAAAATTCAGTTCAATCCTTAGAGTTCCTTGCCAGTTCTTCCGCAAATAACTTTCTAGGTCGAAATCTTTGCTGCTCCTCTGCGGTCAAATGCCTTTCCTTGACCACCTTTCCATTTTTGTCAACGTATTGAATTGTATCTTCTATACCTGGATGTTCAGCTATCAGCAGTTCTTTGCGTCGTCTTCTGGTCTCTTCACTAGGAACGGAGCTGTCCACAAACGGGTTTTCTAGCGATTTCTGTGTTATACTTGTTTCTTCAACTTCTTCGTCAGAGGAGAAACACGATTGCGAGTTATTGTTCCAATCCTTGGCCAGCTCAAAAGTCACAATCCTATCACTGGGTGTACTAGGTGTTTGTTTGGCCACTTTTCTGGCATGAAGCAAGGAATCAGAATCCCAATCAATGGTATCTACATTTGAAATGGGTCTTTCATCATCGACTTGGTCTTCCAGGATAAAGGAAAAAGCCTTAGAAGTTGAGCTTGGCGGCAGAAGCCCTGGTGCCCCTTGTAGCAATCGAGATGCTGGCCCAGGGGCTAGAAAACCGTTTTGCGAGCGTTGCGGATTAGCATCACTGGTTTCAGGAAACAAGACTCTTCCGACGCTTTGCAAATCCTCAGTTTCCTCGCCAAAATCCAATTTCTTCCTCACACTTTCCGAGGGCTTCATGGGCGTGTATTCCGGCGTTCTGAGCCCTCTGGCGGGCGACCGATGCAACGGTGACCTCAGTCTGTTGAAATGCGACATGTTAGGTTTGGTTCCCACGCTTCCGGGTGTCACAGGGGCCGTTAGATGCGGTTGGCGTTGTGGGGACATGGGAAACATTTCGGGTCTTGGAGGCTCGAGCATTACTGATTTCCCAGCACGTCTGTTCCTCGATCGAGGAGGAGTTGCCGGAGCCATTACTTTATTAACGTCAGCCTGGCCTCTTGCGTCTATAGGTAAGGCCGAAAAACGCTTTTCAAGCTTTAGTCCTCTCTTTTATTTAGTTTGAGTACCGGAATTCCTGAGAGACCAGCATTAATTTTTCGACATCTCATTCTCTTGAGGTTATCATATCTACCAGCCTTGCTAATAAAAGGAATGCAAAAAAAAGAGAGGGATCAAGTATGAGAAACCAAGCCGTATGTAGACTCCTTTATTGCTATTCTCCGATTTAGAACGGTGCTGAGATCAGGTATGCAAGGGGATCACACCTACTTTGGGTAGTTAATTAATTAGGCGACGCTATGGTACAGAGTGATCTGGGAGAAATGCTTACCTTGTTGAATAAACCATCAGCGACTGTCCGCTACGATTTATGGTGCGGAAGGGCAGCAGGGTTCGATAATGTGCTTGGAATGCTCAAAAACAGTGAGGCGCCCCTGTCGCAATAATTTTGATGTTGTTGAAATCTGATAATTAAATTGTCCTCGCTGTCGAGATCTCCAATCGAAGTGTAGCACTGTGTATCCATGAAATCACTGGAGAGAATAAAAATGGTGACTAAATTTATTCTAATTTTCTTAGCAACTATTGGACGCTAACTCACCTTGAACATTTTGGATAATGAAATTTCTGAACTAGACGAAAATTGCGACCGATCTGACAAAGTAAAATCTCCTACTCTATTTGGCGTCAGTGATCGAAGTATTACAAAAGTAAGATCAGGTTTGCTAAAACTTGGAATCGGGAGCCTGACATCGCTCTTTGTTTTTTTTTCGCAAACAATTTCAGATAATTTCTATCTTCACGGCAGCACTCCTGAAGCAGCAGCCGCACGTCGTGTACGTTGTGGCCCTGGTGCTGTCCAGGGACACCATTCAGTCGACATGAACAAGGTCTTGAAAGTAAGGTTCTGATATCACGTGCTGTAGTCACTTTGTACTTCATCGTTCTTTCAAGACATCTCGAATAATACGTAGTTGTACGCATTCCACATCTAAGTTAAGCACACAAGACCGGGTCCTTCACACCTTGGAAACAATCGCGTACTGATTCATCCACGACATGGTAAGTTAAGTATTAATCTTGGCATTTGGAAAAGATATATCATACTGACAGCATTATAGAATGCGTTGTTCAATCATGCGACGAAGCAAAAGACTTTACTGCAGCGGGATCTTGCAAAACTGGAGCGGGATCTTACAATAGCTCCAATTTCCCTGCAAGGATCAATAGCATCCACGCTGGTGTCTTTGGAGAAAACTATTGAACAATACAAAGAACATTTGACGAGATTTCATGCGACCAATCCAAATGAAGATGAGAGCTCAAAGCTTAAATACCAGTCGCGGTTGGAAACCTTGCAAACCGAATACAACAGTGCCAAGGGACGCTTTCAGTCACTCAAGAAGCAGTGCAATGAGGTCAACTCTCGCGAAAGACTTATAAAATCCAGCAGTAATCCGTTTGACGAAGATTTCACGGTAAGTAAGCGCAGCACTGCCACGGCTGCTCAAAACCAAAGCAATGGAGGCAATTCCAGCTCACAGCTGCCTCTTTATCAAGGACTGCAACAGGAACAGTCCGTCTTCGAGCGTGGAAACGCCCAACTGGATCACATTTTAGAGATGGGGCAACAATCCCTTGGTGACATAATGGATCAAAATGCTGTTTTGCACAAAATGGAAGCTCAGATGACCAAAAGCATGCAAACTCTGGGTGTTTCCAATGAAACCATCAACAGAATCAACAAACGAGTCTTTAAGGATAAATTCATTTTCTGGATCGCTTTGGTATTGATGTTTGCCGGGTTTTACTTTGTTCTTAAGTTGCTGCGGTAGTCAAACATTTAAAAGCATATGTACAATAATAAACGGGAAATATTTACTGGTAGTGGTCGGTCGGATTAAATTTTCCAGTACAGACAACTTGATTTTTCACCTGCAACAATAGCTTGCTCGGGCGTTAGTGTGAGCGTATCAGAGAAACTTGGTGACTGCTCAGACATGGACTTGGAACTACTACCAGGTTCAAGCAATTTGGGAATATTTATAGGCTTGCATGTTTTGATCTTCTTACCGTTTCCCAACTGTCCCTCCGAGTTGTCTCCCCAAGCAACGACTTCGTTATTTTCAAGCTTGCAAAAAGTATGTTCGTTACCACAAGACCAACTTTCAATCTTAGCCCGTCTTTCAGTAATTGTAGAGCCATCTCCTGTGACGTCATTCACAAGTTTCAACTTGGTTGGATCCTGTTGAGAGTGTTTGTAATGGCCATTCCCCAACTCTCCATGTATGCCACTGCCAAAGGCAAAATAAGTTATTTTGTCTAAATCGTCTCTTAAAGAGACATTTCCTTTGTTCCTGAAGTATTTGTGGATATCCTGAGGCACAATACTAACAAAAGAGGTATCTCCGCCTGCGTGGATGTCAACGCTCTTTAAGTACGTGTCTCTTGAAAAGTGGGCATTGAATCTCCCCACCTGTTTTGGAAATGGAACGTATTCCATGTCATAGCTAATAGGTTGGCCCAACTGTCCGTAAGTATTAAGGCCAAATGAAAAGACTTCGCCAAGTGAATCGAGCGCTAGTGTGTGAAAGTTTCCACAAGCGACTTTTTCAATTCTCTTCGCAACACTTCCTGATTCGCCAACGCTACGGTTCAAAAGCTCTATTTCATAAATTTTGTTACGCTCTGGGAATGGATCAAACTGTGAGAGTGTTGGAACACCAAATTGGCCTTTGGATTTTACCCCTTCGGTGTGCTTCGTCCCCGTGGCACAGGTGTAAGCTTTGCCTGCATTCGAAATGAATACCAAGTGGTCCTTCCCGACATCAAATTGAGATATTCTGTTTTCGCCACGGCTAGAAAAAGCTTGTTTGGTGTCTAATTTCCGGTTGTACTGGCAATACGTTTTCCAAGGTAAAAGCCAGGATCTCTTTACTTTCAGAAATTTTGATCTTTCTGCTGAATCGGTGAGCGGCACAACCAGAATTTCACCTCTTTTGTTAAGGGTATAGGCTACTTCGTTTGATACTTTGACATCCATTAAATCTTGGTTAGGCAAAATCAAACTCTTGGAATTAGTGTCCCAACGATACAGATCGCCAGCAGCATCGATGGCTAGCTTGCCGCTCGTGGAAGAGAGCGATACAGACCTCAATTTCTGTCCATCAAAATGTGACACTCTCAATGGGAACTTACTGTTCTTGCCATCTTTACGATCCGCGCCCCAATAATATAGGCCTGGAGTGGTGCTAGGAGGCTCGGTCAAGGGTACCTGGGGAAACTCCATCAACCGCTTTTTTTCCTTCCGCTGCTTCAAAAGTTCGATTGCATCATCGTTTAGCTTCATGTCCGTGGTCATCCACCATCCTTTGATCTGTGGCCATTGCATGTATGCTGTGTAGGCACATCCTAGACCTGCTACAAACAATAGTCCTCTTAAAGCTGCCGATATTTTCGCCATTCGAGCCATTCGGTCATTATACTCTTCCTCCACCTCTTTAGCTGGTCTTTCCGTCCATTTGTATTGGTCTTTTCCACGCTTAGCGGTATAAGCAGCGTTGTTCAACCTGCTAGCAAGCATCTCGGCATCATCGAACTTGGGCACATTCTTGTTCAGTACTTTACAGCTCACAAGAGAGCGGCTCAACAGTGACCTCGGTGACCTTGATAGCATGCGTGTAACCGAGTCTCTTGTATATATAAGTTTTAGGATGGTCTGTCACATCTAATACGGCTAAATTCGACTTTTTAAATTATCTGTACATCAAAATTTCGTGATATTGTCACAGCGAATTAGCTTTCAGACTCTTCCCTGTGAACATGCTTGCTTTAATCAATACATCCTATAAATGCTCCAGGTTTTCTCGCTCTTTCAGTACTTCTATGAAGCTTTGGGATGATTTGGATCCGGTGCACATCAAAAACACCAATCGATTCCGACAGCTTCTGGTGGAAAGAGGAGATTTCGCACCTCAGCAAGCTAACACTTTGGTTGATATAATGTCTGAAGCGCTCAAAGGTGGTGTGGTACATGTCTCGCAGGACTTGGCCTCTCGGCAAAAGTTAATACAACTGGTATACCAACAAAGAGTGGACTTTGCCAAATTAAGGGATCAACTGCTGTCCGCAGATCGCAGCGAGTTTCACACGATAAAGAGTGAGCATGAAGGGATTCGGAATGACTTGGAGAAATTGCGCACAAGATTGAGAGAAGAGATCACCAAAACTAATGCTGGGTTCAAGTTGGACTTGTCGTTAGAAAAGGGAAGAATACGGGAAGAATCCAGCCATCACGATATGCAGATCAAAGAAATCGACACGCGTATTGACCAGGAAGTCAGTAACATGAAAATGCAGATAGATTCGGTGAAAACTCAAGTGATGCAATGGCTAATCGGGGTGTGTACTGGTACATTCGCTCTCGTTTTGGCTTACGTGCGCCTGTTGTCTTGATTTCAAAATTTCAAAAACCAAGTTACAGCATATGTATCTATTTATGATTAGGTAGTTTAGGTGGGCAAATCAATTACAAGTGGAACAATTCGCGCAAAATCTTCACGGTGTCCTCGGGGGTTTTGACGGAGTGACCGATGGTTCTAGGGTCGGAGTAGATTTCGTAGTCGTTGCCGCCTTCAAAGGTCTTATCACCGAAGAAGTGGATTTCCTTGAACCCATCTTCTTGAACGTGTTTTAGACAGTAAGTCTTGTCCCAGCCAGTAGGGAAGACATCGAAAGAGATTTGACCGCCGATGGAGAAAGTCAATTTCAAGTGAGCAAACTCCTTTTTCAAAGCTTCCACGAACTTGGCTCTAATTTGATGCACTTTGTCGTATTGCTCGAATTCGTTACGCTCAGCAGTAGAGGCGTTTCTGCCGATAGGAGAGATGTTGATCATACCGTTTCTGAACTCCAAAAAGGTACCTCTTCTCTTGGGCAACTCAATGCTCGACAAATATTTCAAAACGAAAACCGCAAGCTTGTTGTATTCCTCTTCTCCAATCCAGTTGATGAAGGATTGAGACGCCAATTTCTCGCCCAATCTGTAGGCAGTCAACCCGTTCTCAGAGAAAGCATAGTCGAAGTCGTTCAAGACATTAGGACCCAATTGTTCGAGTTGCTTGCTGAAATCGGAGCCACCGACAAAACCGATGACCACTTTTTGCCTTAGCTTGGCCAATGTGTCTCTGACTTCATTGGAAATTGTAAGTCTGGCGGGGGTTAGAGTACCATCAACGTCAAAAAGGACGAGAGTGTCTGGCTTTTCTTTGTAACTGAATTCTTTGGCGACCATTTTGAATAAGGGTTTTTGGTTCAGAGAAATGTAATCTCAGATAGCAGGGTTAAAAGGAGCTGGGGTTATATAAAGAATGATTGAGCTTTTTGGAATTAAGCGTTTCGAGATCGCGCTTCCACGGTGTCAAAAAAATTTTAGAAAAACACGACCTGAAAGTAGTAGGGTAATAAGATACTTGACGCGTTTTGAGCCGAGAAACGCGAAAACTTCATAATGCAGTGGGCATAGCTATCTAGAGCGCAATGGAGTGGACGATAGGCCTACTATTTGTTTTGAAGACTGAGTGGACGATACTGTAACACGCAACCTAAGCGTATAAGTGTCAAAATTTGATAGTAGAATGAAATCACTGCGCACATCTGACAGAAAAAGATATAACGACCTGTTTATAAATATCCTGAGAGATGGTAGAGTTTCTTGTCTGGGCGTTATCCGATTCTTTTGCTGCCCAACGTTTCCTGGTAATTCAAAGTATGGTTATACTGTATTTGACGCATTAGCCTAATTTGAATGGGAAATAAATGTTCTTGATAGAATTTGACGTTCGTTGGTTTTACTTAGATGGTATAAGGATGATTTAATTTCAATTGATTGCGGTGTTGCACAGCAGTCTGGCTGGATTTGTTGGGTTATTAGTATGCTGCGACAACCTCTTGCGACAACGGACGAAAACCTTAAATATGTGATATGTGAACGCAGATTGAAACCATTGTATTTGTGGCATCTCACTCATATTAGTGATGTCTTGATTATCATAGCTAGATACTTGAAGTGCCACTACAAAGAGTGTCCATCGAAAAGCAAGTCGCGTCTTGTGCTCCCCCGGACTTATACCTATTCTTGATTCAAATTTGATAGTTTGCTAATAATTGTTTATCAATAGATAAGAGCGTCACTTTACGAGATCGCGCTCAACACGTAGAAGCGAAACACTCCGATCATTACTCATTGAGAACTTCATTGCTTGGGCTTCCTCTTCGAAGTCACGGAATTAGTAGGTCTTGCAGGTTAGCTAGGTGAGTCTCTGGATGGAATCCTATCGATCACCCTAGAAACGTCCGGAAATGAGTCCTCGAATCATAACAATGGGTCTTTGTATGGGTCTCTGCATGGGTCTTCAAACGGGTCTTTATATAATAGGTAGATGAGTCCGGAAAGGAAACGTTTATCCTTTCACGGGGTCGTCACTAAAGACGTAAATCAAGTTGTGGGACCCATAGCTACGAAGCACATTTTGTAGCTACCAAAAAATCAAGTTGACACCAGCCAAGCTTGCTTTCGCAAGCTCATGTTTAAATTCCTATACAGATTCAAAACTAGAACGGTGATTATTTAAAAAGGGAGATCCAAACCAGGCTGCACGCATTACTGTTGTAAACAAGCTATAGCTCGTTAACTCAAGCTCTTACGCAACTTAAGCCTTGGAAAAGTAGTCTGGGAACTCTCTGACGTTTTCCTCCAAAGAACCCTTCTTGGACAAAAACTTAACGAAAGCACCGTCATCCTTGACCTCACCAGCATCTCTTCTTCTGACGTACTCAGCTCTGTTCAAGTTGGTGAAACCCCATTTCTTAGACATGATGATCTTTTGTTGACCTGGGAACTTGTAACGAGCTCTTCTCAAACCTTCAACAACAACGTCTTTGTTGTTGTCCTTGGTTCTGACAGAGAAAATAATTTGGCCAATGGCAACACGGGCAGCAAGACCGTGAGGCTTACCCCAGGCACCTCTCATACCTTGTTGCAATCTATCGGCACCGGCACACGACAACATCTTGTTAATTCTCAAGACGTGGAATGGGTGGACTCTGACTCTCAAGTGGAAAGCGTCTCTACCAGACACCTTGGTCATGTACTTGTTGGCACAAATACGGGCGGCTTCCAAAGCTTCGGAAGACAATTGTTCCAACTCGTTGGAGACCAAGTGGACACAGAGAGGAAACTCATCGACGGTAGCCTTCTTCTTACCCAAATCGTAGATTCTGATCTTGGAGTCTGGGACAGCTCTGTTGTATCTAGACTTTGGGTAAGGCTTGTTCTTTTGGTATCTGTAACATCTTGCTGGTCTTCTAGCCATCTTGAAAGAGAGTTAAGTACTGGAGAAGGAAGAAAATCCAAAAGAAGTAGTACTAAGAGGTAGAAAAGATATATTCGTGGGCTTTATTATTTTTCTTCGCCATCTCACCGTGCGATGCAATGACAAATACAAAAATATCGTCACACGCGACAAGCAGAAAATTATTTGCCAAAAAGCTTTTTTCGTGCCAAGGGATGATCCACAGCAATTTCCGAATTTTTAATTTTATTTTATTTTTAAAACCCAAAATTCAATGTATTTTTTAATATCGTGAAAAATATTTTGGGTCAGAGAAAGGAAAATCAAATGTAAATGTGTGGGTGCTATTAACAGTCCAATGTAAATCGTGGATCTCACGTGATTGTATGCTTCTTTCCTGTGGAGAATATAACCGCTGTATCCAGTCGATTGGTAGGATCACAGTTTGCTTAGACACGAGCTCAATTATCAAGGTATTAGCAACGTTATTTTCAGAGCCGTTTGCGATCGTCTATAAGTTATGGTAGTGCTACCGATTCGCAGCGGTTCACATACTGCATCGTAGAAAGGACATCCGCTTAGATGAATACGGGACAGTAGTAGCTCGCCAAGCGCCGAGCAAGATGCCAGAGGCCATCAGGTATGTGTTCTGCCATCGTTTCAGCTTGCGATCAAGCCAATGATATTGATGACATTTTAGTACATAGTGATGTATATTTATATTCCAATCTTCTCGCAGGCGGCCACACGCTTGATCCATCATTCATCTAGCAGCGTGTGCCCTGCCCTTGTCGTAGCTCAAGTTTTACGAGGCCGAATTCGCGATGTAAGTAAGGAGCCCATCAAAAGCACACTATGCAAGATAGTATTTATCTCTCTTTACAAGCACGTAAAGGACTTCGTTTCTTTCATCTTACATATGCTTGAATCAAGCATCTTACTGATTCTCCTCCCCTGATCATCGGCGGCTACAATCCGCTTCACTTACGCCATTTCTTAGCCAGCATTTCTTTTTTAGCCCGGAAAATTTTCCAGAGGGCATCTCATCGCATGGGAAAAAAGATTACAGCTCTGAAATACTGCATTAAGCTACAAACTTGGTCAGCGTAGTTGAAGTCTGTTTGCTAGTTTACTTTACCATAATTGTGAACAGCCAGTTGAAATCGATTATCCAAACAAGATGGGCAGATACTCGGTGAAAAGGTACAAGACGAAGAGAAGAACCAAGGATTTGGACCTGATATTCAATGACTTGACATCGCCAGAGAAGATTCAGCAACTACTCAACCAGCCTGTGGACGAAACAAAGCCTGGCTTAGGACAGCACTACTGTATTCATTGCGACAAATATTTAGAAACCGCTATTGCCCTCAAGACACATCTCAAGGGTAAAGTTCACCGCCGCAGAGTAAAAGAATTGAAGGGCGTTCCTTATACACAGGAAGTTTCGGATGCAGCTTCGGGTCTCAACTTGCAAAAGTTCTTGAACAGAGTTGAGCAAATCAATCAGCAAGTTGGACCACAAAAGGAGGTGAACGAAACTCAATTAAAAGCCCATTTGGACACAGCCCTGGCCAACGTTGCTACCACAGAACCCACACTCCCCCACCTGGTGGAACCAACAGTGCAACAGGAGGTTTTGGATGAAGATGGAGAAGTTAAAATGCAATAGAAGGTGTGCGTGCGGCCTGGCTGTAGAACAGTCAATGGGAATGCTTGTCACACTTGGATAATATTTTAGGTCCTGTAAATTAGATAGAATATAATAAACCGTTTCATGAGGTTAATGCACTAGTTTTACGGCCTGGGGTTACACCAGTGGCCCTTACGCTACTCCTTGCTTTGCCCGAAATCAAAGTGCCCTGTTTTCTCCGCATGGCGAGCTACGTCGCGCTCACCAATCAGCATTTCCGAGCAAACGTTGCATTTAATGCGATCTCGCGTGGTATTAAAGGAATATCCTTTACTTTTAAGCTTCGAAGCAACTTCAAGGGCTCTCGCTAAAACCTGATCTATTTTATCAGATCGACTATTCAGTACTTTAACTGTGCTGCTACTGGAATCATTTGCCACTTCCATAGCGTCGTAGTGCACCCCATTGAACACAACCATGACGAAGTCGTCAAAATGTTGTTCATTGAACTTTTCGAACTTGCAAGCATCCACATCAAGCACATAGATACATAATTTCAAAACCTTTGAAAGAATAGCTAGTTCAATGCCGCCTCCCCATGAGGTCTTCTTGAGAATCCACTGCGAGTATTCTTTATTTGGTTTGCCAAGTATAGCATCTGAATACTCGACGGAGTCAGCTGCAATTTCGGAGGCGACTATTTCGCGGAACACTTGCGTGTGCGACGTGTCACCATGGACGCAGTACGAAATTGCATGAAACATGCAGGAATTGTCGTCTGGTACAGCATGTATTTGTAGAATGCGGTCTGGCCAGATTCCGTCTAAAGAAATCTGATTTTCAAGCAGTTTTCGAGGTGTTTTGGGTGCTGCCATGGGCTCAATACCTCCAATTACTTTCTGTTGTACTAATGCTACTTTCTCACCTGAGCTCAGCCCAATGTCTTCAAGTTTTTTGCTTAGGTTTGCTTCGCTTGCCTCAATAACCTGTGGCGGGTACCCGAATCTCAAACATTGGAAAGGCTTGCTGCTTTGCAACTCTCTTGACACTAACTCCAGCAGCTCATATAAAGTACAGTCGTTATCCGCGCTGACGACTTTTGTGCCTAACCCAGTGCAGCTAACCTTGATCTTCATTCTGTTCTAGTGTGTGTTCAAAGAGTCCCTTCTTTCAAAATCACAGAGATTTACAATGATGCCATCTTGAATCTAACTGAGGATCATTCTACACGCACTATTGTTCTTGATCAAGCTCAATGTTTCTGAAATATAGCTGACCGTGCATATCACGGCAGTTTTCAAGCGACTGCCATCAGTTTCCCGTCACGCTAGAACTAAATGATAATTATCTATTCATGGCTAGCTCTCGGTCCGACTTTAGCTGCTTCCTCATTTATGAGACGCAGTTCATCCGACAAAGCCAGCCTGCTTTCAAGCGTTGTAAATAATCTATCCCATGATTATGCGGAGGGACCGAAATGCTGAGGAAGCTATCCTTTAATCAAATAAGTTGCACATCTACACTGAAATTTTATGCAGTTAAAAAAACACCGCTCGCCAGTCGTTAAAGTATCATTTCAAAGCGCAAAATTGACCTCTCCAAATTCCGAGTGCTCTTCCGATTGTCTGCAGAATTTAGGTCCCTTAAGATACTAAATTGATTGGGCTTGGATCTGTTAACTCTACAGATTCTCTCACCTCGATTAAATTTTTTTTTTCGTCGAATATCGCCTACAAGCATTCGCGTCGCTTTGCATAGCTCATCGCGCCGGTACAGGCGTCAAAATTTTCACAGGAAGCGATGAGGATCCCCTGTTGACAAGACCAGCGGTAAGGTCAAGCATACTCGTTCGTCGGGTTCCAAAACTAAAGAAACGTTTGACAATTGAGAGCGAGTTTTAGTTTGATTTTGAAGGTCGAAAATCGCATGTGGCCAGTCCTGCCGTCAAAACTATGAAATCCTGTCACCAACTAAGTCAAGCGGCTTTAGACTACAGATTCAACCCGCGGGTTCCGCTGAAATTGTATTTGAAAACCTGTGTCAGTTTGCTCGAGGAAGCGCAGCAATCTTTCCAACTGGGCAACGTAGAACGCTCCTACATCATGTATCTGAGGTACCTGGATCTATGCATGAAGAAACTACCCGCGCACCCACAATTATTTGAGGAAGAAGCCAATGTAGACCGCGGACTTGCTAAAAAGGAATACATGCAATTGTTGAAGCTGGAGGTGCCTGCCATACTAAAGATCTCGGAGGATCTCCGCATTCATTTGGACAGGACGTTCGCGCAACATACCACAACGTTAGCGGCAAACGTGCCGAAGCCGCGGGCGCTGAAAAAAGACAAAGTCGAAAGGACAGAACTTCCGTCCAACTTCGATGAGGCACGGTTTAAACAGTCCCTTTCAACGCTACAAAGGCACGACGAATCCGCCGCACCCTTGAGGCAACGAGAATCACATATAGTTTACCCTGAACTGCCACAACTGAATCAGCCTTTTTACGCATCTTTTTGAAACCCTACATTTCAAACTGTCATTAATGTCCATCCGCCATCACGTATTAATTAAGTACTTAACAGCATCCCTCAATTCCGAAGCGTTAACAACCCCGGAATTTTTTCTCGTACTGTTGACGACACTAATTAGCTTGTCGAGCTTGTTAAGAAAATTCTCTGCTTCGTTAAGCGAAATTTCGCCGCTGGTCAGTTGATCTACGATATAACCCATGTATCGTTGGTACTGTTTTTTCTTCTGTAAATCAAGGTTGTTCGCTTGCTCTGAGGAACCATGCTTGTCCAGCCACTCTCGAACAGACAAGCGTCTGGAGTCTTCATTAATCTTGTCGTTTCCTGATGACACCTTATCGGCGCTGGCCTCAAATATTGTTTTGAAATGAGACATCATTTGTTCTACAGATGCTGCGCTCTTGGCGGAATTAATGTTCTGACTGTTTTCGAGTAGGCTTAAAATATGCTGTTCGCGAATTAAGACCAATACCAGAAGAAGAAAGTTGATCAACAACAATATGTTAGTCAGGCTATATCCACTTGCGGCGTTAGATTTCTCGCTTTTAACTTGCGAACTTTCTATGTCGTCTTTCTCTACTGGTGTCAATTTCATTTTCGAGGAACGGCTAGAAATGCGGCTCACCCGCCTACTTTGAGGTTGTTTCTTTTGCGGCTTCTGCTTTACTTCCATTCTGGATTCCATAACGTACTTCTCAACGTAGTTTTTAGCAATTTGGACCAAAGTCTCTGTCGCATCAACTTGGCCGGCTTTACAACTTTTGTCAATCATTGCTTTAATCCAGCTCCCGCCTGTCCATTCAACCCAAAATGAGATTTTCAACATGCTCGTGTTTCCTGACGCCCAGCACATCATATATCTGGTTTTAACGGAGAAGTTATTGCCGCTGGGTACATCAGGAGTTTTCGTAGTGTTTACAACGTTGATGCAGTTTTCATAATCCAGGCTCAACACTGTCTCAAGAACGTTACACTTTGTAGATTTGGGACCAACTGCGAAATTTAAAGCCTTCGCATAAGAATACTCACGATACTGCTGTCCATCCTTGTTTACCTGGTCGAACGCTGGAATAGTTGATAAATTTGACGAATTTTGACCCTTCAAGAATTCCTGTAAGAAATCAGTTTTGTCACTACTAAAAATCAATTGATAGACGACACCAGGAGGTGCATTAAGCTCTACTTCTGCTAGAACGGTCTCTTTGTTTTCCTCCGGATCGTACAGAAATTTTGTTTCCTGGAAATACGCTGGTCCATCATACTCGAAGCCGCTATTTGGTTTCAACTCGAAAACTTTTTGCGTCGAAGCTGTTGCACTCTTTGAAGAAGACGTCCTACTTGTCGCTACAGAATTTCTCTCATCCCCTTGTGCTTCGTTTTCTTCATCGTCAGCTTCATTATCTTCATCGTCTTCATCGTCTTCATCTTCATCGTCATCGTCTGCAACAATGTTGTGTCCTTTGCGCTCGAATTCCTTTCGCATAAAAATAGTTGGGCTGAAATCATCTACAGATAGAATGGCATCCTCTATTACTGCATCATTCTCGCTAATCATAGAAGCACGGCTTGGCGGTATGTCAAAAGACGCTTCAGCAGGTGAGATAGTAGCAAGTAGATCACTTTGAGATCTTCTCAACTCTTCGCGTATGCTGGCGATACTTGGTTCACTGCCTAACCCAGAGCCCTCTTCATAATTGATTCCTCTGAATTTGCTCCAAACAGTTTTGATGAACTCAAACGTGGCATCCCGGGAAATGAAACTTACAAATTGATGCTTTCCTAACCGTGTTTCAATGGATATTCCGTTTGGAAACAGCCCCGCAGTAGATGTTTTTTCCATTATTGTTATGTCCTTTAAAGAAACGACAATATGCGTTACCCACCCCAATAAGTTTGAATTAAAGCATATGTTTGATTCTGTGATGTAAATTCGACCTTGAAATAAAAATTCTCGACTCAAAGCACAACTGAAGTCATCTAGAAGCCGGTCATTACTTGGGACTGATTTGAAAATGCGGTGAAGCTCTGTATTTCTTTCCTCTGTTGC
This sequence comes from Lachancea nothofagi CBS 11611, assembly GCA_900074755.1. Classification (NCBI taxonomy): domain Eukaryota; kingdom Fungi; phylum Ascomycota; class Saccharomycetes; order Saccharomycetales; family Saccharomycetaceae; genus Lachancea; species Lachancea nothofagi. Next base: position 1,019,864 of record LT598448.1, on the reverse strand, counting down.
ATAATGGTAAATCGTTCCAGAAAAGCGCTCTTCCACATAGAACTTTTTATTAAATTCAGGAACTACCTCATCAGGTTTTTCCATCTCTTGTAGCGGAGACGTTGGTACATTACTTTCATTACTCACAGAACGCTTTGACCTCCTAGTTGGGGTCGCTTTGCGATACGATATGATGTTAGGCTTGGTCTGTACAACCGAATCAGATGTAGTTCTTGAGTGTGACACAGTTTTGTCATTAGTCGAAGCAGGTCCTTTAAAAGTAAAAGTTGTCAGCATGCTGTTCAAAAACGAGCTATTCGAAACATCAGCGTCATCCTCGAAGATCGTGGACTCCTTCAACTCTTTGTATTCCTTTGATTCCCTTGTATCCCTGCCATCTTTTGATGAGCCAATGATTTGATTCACGGAGTTCAGAGCTGCGCCGTCTTTGGCAGGTGGGCTATTGACGCCCGTGATGGGGTCCAGAGCAGTCAATTGAGGATCTGCCGGTGATGATTTTAGCGCCGTATTGTCAACGGAAGCTATTGAGTTACGACTAGAGTTTTGTAACGATCTGATAGGAGATTTAGAGACTTTGGGACGATCTATTGTTTCCACTGATATTGGGATACCGCTGGGAAGCTCTGGCTGCTCGCTGTCTGCAGAAGCTTCATCATTATCATCTACCGGTTCCCAGTTGTCAAAATCTGACATTGACATACCAGTACTGAACTTTCCGACCTACAGCCTAAATCGCGACAACTTATAGCTGTTATCGGGATGGACTATGCGCGACGTAGCACGTTGTGATGAAGACCTTGCGCACGATTTCGACTTCAAGCAACAAATTCAAAACGGTCAATATCAGCGGCTGTTACTTGCTATATGCAGCTTTGGTGGTCTAATAGCGACTTGATTTTCGAGTACAGACGAAGATATTCCACGTCTCTATTGTAATAGGTGCCTCGAATTCTCACCAGAGGTTGTTGAACACAGAGATTTGGGATTCTTTTGACGGAAAGATTTAATAGAAAGGAGAAATACCTCAGATTTGAAGTTCCTATGCTTTTAGCTATTAAATTCGTTTCCCCTTTGCCACGTTTGTGCCACCTTAATATTTGCCAAAGACTGCTCAACAAACTTCGGAACAAATCCAGAACTTGTTAAAGTACTTCGTACCTCTAGAGATCCTCAAAGACTTAACGTATACCACTCGAAAAGTAGCGAAAGTTGATATTTACTAGCTTTGTTATCTCTCCTGTCAATATATTTCAAATGGTGTGCCGTTTATCACTATTGAAAGTTTAAAGTTCTTGGTAGAAATATTCAAGAAGACAATATATAATCGTAAGGTTACAGAACGATTTCTCAGACCGGTTTCAACTGTTCTCAGACCGTAGGATTCATTTGCTGGATGACTACGGCGATCGGGATGCTACAGAATAACGGCTTGGCCAGTCCTGAGGGAAAGAATGCGGCAATGGGCAACGGGTTAAAAGCAGGCGAGAAGGTGAGCTCCGCTGGCCTTTCCAAGGAATTGAACAAACAATCGCAGCAGAAGCTTCTCGACGCTGCTTCAAAGGCGCCCAAGCTCCCGCATGTAGAGGTCAATCAACTGCCGCTGGCGCTTTTGATCCGTAACCTTACAGTTTTCTCCATTAAAGAACTTGTGCAATTCCTGAAAACTAGTGTCCACGAAGGCCAGGATGCTACAGTAAAGAAGACTGCATTTTTGCAACTGGTGGTTTATCTGAGGAACCAGTTCCTCAAAATCTACGTACTTGTGAAATGGTGCCGAACCATAAGGAACAACAACTTTAACTCTATGATCGACTTACTCAATTGGTTCCGAGGTTCTAATATGGTGGTCAATAACTGCATATGGGCTCTGAAGGCGAGCTTGGCCGGTATGACAAATGCCAAGCTACCTAATCCAGATTTGATCACCGCACTTGAAGTCTTGAGTCTGGGTCGACCTAATCTGCCGACTCACAATTTTACTCTAAGCGGGGACGAAGATTCTCACAATGGATCCAAGACGTCGGTGGTCCCATCAAAACTCATTTTAAAAAAGTTGAGGGATATGAATATCATCATGTCCGTCAAAGTATCTGTAATGGAGCTTCCCGAACAATTCAAACAATACTCTGTCCGGGATGGTCGACTTTCAATTCGCGTTGATAATGAATTTGAGATACAGCTCTCTACAACCGACCAAAGATCCCCTCTTTTCTTCGTTGATCTAAAACTGCTGTTCAACGAGTTCTTGCCGTTGAACAAATATAAGCTAGAAAAAGTCATCAACGAAGTGCTTTACAAAAGCCCACGTCCTCTTTTTGCTCTCTATCGGCTTCTCCATAACCACGTTCTGTCCGTCCAAATGTACATGATCCATGCAGAACTTTTGGACCTCGAATCCAACAGCAAATACTCCGGTGGTAATCTAGTGCATCACTACGATTCGAGAAAGAATATCATAAACCTCAAATACTGGTTACAAAGTCGACTCAAGGGTAAGTGTAATGCAACTATTGGGGTTGAAGGGAAAACGGGCAGTATTATCCTAAAGTGGAACGTTGAAGGCATAGTTGAGAACCAGCCTGATGTACCTGTGCCTTATACGAATGTCTTGACTAACTTGGGAAACATTTTGGACGAGATAATGTTTAACCACTCTCAAATGATTAAAACGGAACTTCTTTCTACTGGGGTATTGCAAGAGGATGAGGATATTTCCGACGCGTTGTTGTTCAACGTTCCCTCAACTCCGGCGTCAGTCATTCCCATTCAACTTAAGATAAACTTGATCAGTGGTGTGTTCTACGTGAGGAATCCAAGTGGCTTATTAACATTTTACATCAACCAAATCAACAAAACTACTACAACTGACGACTTCATCAAAGTTTTGAGCAGGCTTAAACTCGATAAGATCATCTCGATTTTAAGAAACATGTTTGAAAAGGTTGGCTGGGTTTGCAAAAACGTCGTGAAGTTAAGTGGACCAGTTTCAAAAGATCCAAGCAGGGCTCAAGAGAAGATATTGTCGCGTGACCTTTTCATCAGATTGAATAGCTGGCCCGCCAATTGGTATCTCATTCTCAGCGTAATATCCTCAAATACCGCGTGCGTTATTGAGAAGAGAATCGGTAAAATTACCGCCTCGAAAGGAAATTGGGAATTGAGGTACTTGGATACTGAAAATGTCGCCACCCTGAAGCTTGAATCCATGACTTACCAGAAAATAATTCATTTGAAGAAAACAAGCTTGCATACGATTGTCGATCATATGATAATCGATTCTCTCAATGAGCTACACATCCGAAACAAGATTTGCGCTGGCAATAACCTGAACGCCGTGCCAGACTATATTTTACGCGACGGCCAGTCACATCATCTATCGGTGTTGAGCATAGAGTTGGAGTCTTTTCTCGGCGGTTCTTGTGCACTGAACCATATACTCGAGAAGACCATGTTCCTGCGTATCGACTACCAAGATAGCAAGATAAAGCTATTTGGGAAGTTCAAGCACAATAGTAAAGTGATAGGATACCAATACAACGATATGCTGATGGAATTTACTGACAAAGGAGCATTGTCATTCTTCATGTCAGAAATTTTCACTGATCTGAACAATATCGTCCAACATTTTAGTGCTTTCAAACAAAAGTTGATGCAGATTGTGACTCTTACAGATGTAATTGAAAGATTACACGACTTCTATTCCGAGAACTTCAGCATTGTTGCTCTAAAGCCGAACGAAATCTCTTTCAAGTATTTGAAGAACAGTAACGATGATTATGACTGCAGAATTCACATTCTTACCAGTGATCACAGCGTTGAGAATTTAGACGTCAAATTGTCGCCGTCAAATCCGCAATACATTATTCAACCCTTTATTGAGTCTAGCAAGCAGGACTATCACTTCGTTTTCAACTACCTGCAGTTTACGTCCGGGTTCTTCGGAGTACTGGGGTCGATTTTAACTTCACCTGGAAACAACGTGAAAGCGACCAATGGATATACCACGGTGTCGCTCCAACTGCATAACCTGTCCGAGTACGAACTAATATATTATAATCCGGAGACAAACACTAAGATCACGTTGATGATAGAGCTGCGCAACGTATTTTTGAACGGTGTCAAGAAACTGCGCTATTTCGTACATTTCGCAGACGACGAGCATATTTCTACTAAAAGCCCTGCATACCCACTAGTGCATCAAGTACGCAACACTGTATTCATGATTGATAGTGCTACCCTGGTCACAAGTGACACCATCTCTGGCCTTGGGTCTCCCAAGAAACCTAAAGCCTCCTCTGTGATCAGACTAACGGAAGGTCTATGCTGTGATGCGGCTGATATCGAGCTTGTCATCAAGGACATTAACGATATTCTCAAGATCGATTGCATATAAGTAATAAGGCGGGATTTACTTCGAAGCCTAAAGTTGTTAAATACAAAGTGAAAGCTAAATAATTCGAGTAATTCCAAGCTGCGTTAGTACGTAGCCAAAAGCTTTCCTAATAGTCTTGTCAACTTTCTATCTAGCTATGGAATAGTACGCTGGCAGCCCACGTCCAATTGTTAGTTTTTTTCCGGAAAGCGGATGTGCGATTTTCATTAATTCTCTTGTCTTCTGTCAAGTGATGCGTTAGTTTCAGAAGAAAAGGTTGCCGAGTAAGACATATAAATAGGGGAGCAGCGACTGTGCTCTACTGATTTCAACGACCTATAGTTCGGAAAATGTTGTTATTCAAATAGCTGGTCAGGATCTATTAGACTTCAAAAGTTATAAAAGTTAGGCGCCCTATTACAACAAACTCATCGACTATGACTAAAACTCATAAAGCCGTTGTTCTCCAGCGTAAAGGAGAAATCAAGATTGAAGATAGACCAATTCCCGAAATTGAGGATCCGCATTATGTGAAATTGCAAATCAAAAAGACCGGAATCTGTGGGTCTGACATTCACTACTATCTCACAGGAGCAATTGGTGATTTTGTTCTCGAGCAACCCATGGTTCTTGGCCATGAGTCAAGTGGTATCGTTGTTGAAGTTGGCGAGAAGGTTACTAGAGTCAAAGTGGGCGATAGAGTTGCCATTGAACCCGGTGTGCCAAGCAGATACTCGGATGCCACCAAAGCAGGCCGCTACAATCTGTGTCCCAAGATGGCTTTCGCTGCGACGCCTCCTTACGACGGCACCTTGGTCAAGTACTACTTGGCGCCAGAGGATTTTGTAGTCAAACTCCCAGATCACGTATCCCTGGAAGAAGGCGCTCTCGTAGAACCGCTGTCTGTCGGAGTGCACGCTAATAAGCTTGCGAAAGTCGCATATAACCAAAAGGTTGTAGTATTTGGAGCCGGTCCCGTCGGTTTACTTACGGGTTCCGTTGCTAAAGCCTTCGGAGCTTTCAAGGTTGTGTATGTTGACATCTCACCTGAAAAGCTGAAGCTGTCTTCGAGCTTTGGCGGAACCGGTGTCGTCAATTCCTCTGAAGCCAAGAGCGACGATCAATTGGTAGCCGAAATTGAGAAAGCGCTCGAGGGTGACCAGCCAGAAGTAGTCTTTGACTGCTCTGGTGCCGAAATTTGCATCAGATCAGGTATAAAGGTTTGCAAATCCGGTGGAACTTATGTTCAAGTTGGTACCGGCAAAGAAGACGTCAACTTCCCTATTGCGGCCATTGGGCCTAAAGAATTGAAGGTGCTGGGTTGCTTTAGATACGCTTTTGGTGACTACCGCGACGCGGTCCACTTGATCTCATGTGGTGACGTTGATGTCAAGCCATTGGTGACACATCGTTTCAAGTTTAGCGAAGCTGTGGATGCTTATAATTTCAACGCAAAGTCTGGTGCTAATGCTATCAAGACCATCATCGACGGCCCAGAGTAGTGACGTTGACCTTGTATATTATGATTACCGGGCAAGAAAGAAGGATAGAGCAAGGTAAATGGCTTGCTGTATCGGAAATTATCTGATGCCGATTTATATGCCAGGACTGGCGAGTTGGCGTCATAGGCTGTGAGCAATCTGGTTTCTCGAGCGTGCCCACAGCGGCAACTGAACATTTTTATTTCATACTTAAATAATGAACCTCAAAGCACTGTTCCATCTTCCAAGGTAACCGAACTTGACTTTGTCCTTGCAGTTGCGAAAACAGCGTTGCTTCCCTCTTCTTTAACTGCTTCGTGATTGCGATTCTAGCCTTCAAGGTGCGTAGTCAAAGGGAGAGCGTGCAACCGTTAGTCTAAGCGATGTTCACCACTTTCCACCCAGCTTTGGCACTTTTAACTATTTGCGAGCTTCAAAGTGTGCAGCGAAACGCAACAATCAGCCTGTACATAACGACAGGTGTACTAATGATTGCTACGTCAATTAGAGCGTTCATTGGGCCTTAGAATGCTCACTACTTTGTTAGATTTCCCATACATGCCGTTGTTGACCGCTAAGGTTGGCAACTTCCTCCCCGCAATAAATAGTGAATGCCAATATAGCTTGCAAAATAGTTTACGTCCACGAACAAAATTCGCCCTGCTGAATCGCAGACGAAGAGTGACTCCTGTGGTTTACCAGTTTTTCGAGCAGCATCGGGTGATATAGCAACTCTCACGTCGATCTGCTAGTGCTAGCCGCCGTTGCTTAAATATAATTGAAATATCAAAGAAGGTATGTATGAAAAGCTAAAACTAGGTTCTGCTTGCTGGCGATATCTAGAGGGCTGTCGAAATTGAAGCGGAGCACTATAGGGCATTCAAAGATCTTATTTCGACAAGTTCGTCTATATTCCTCTACACTTTTATTCGTGAATGATGACGATTGTTAGTATTAATACTTAAATCCACCCAGATCTGCGTCACAGGTATAAAACTAAGCTATTGTGCCATTAGCCTTCTTTCCAGTTATAAGTATCGGAATACTTGATCTTCGTTAGGAAGCCGCTTCCTAGAATACCGAACTTTGAAGATGTCCCAACTTTTCAGCCTGTTGAATTGCCTATTACAATTGGTACAGTTGGCACAACTGGCACAGCTGGCGACGGCAGGCCAAACGCATGAGTACAACTTTACCACTGGTTGGGTACGAAAGAATCCGGATGGGATGCAGGAAAAGCAGATGATTGGTTTCAACGGCATGTGGCCGATTCCAGAAATACATGTTAATAAAGGTGACCGACTCATAGTACGGCTTACGAACGGGTTTGAAGACATGCCCACTTCGCTGCATTTCCACGGGTTTTTTCACAGGCAATCAGACGAGAACCGGAACCAGATGGATGGCCCACAAATGGTGACGCAGTGTCCCATTATGCCTGGTGACACATTTGTGTACAACTTTACGGTCGTCAATCAAGTGGGTACCTACTGGATTCACTCTCATTCCGGTGCTCAGTACACAGACGGGATGAGGACGGCACTCATTGTGCATGACGAAGACGAGCCGTTCGAATATGATCAAGAAATGGTCATCCAACTTAGCGACCACTACCACAAGCCTTATTACGAAGTCGTAGACGAGTTCCTCAGCAGGTACAATCCCACCGGCGCTGAACCTATTCCACAGAACATTCTATTCAACAATACCGTCAACGCTTCCATCAGCTTTGATCCTGACACCGTCTATCTCTTGAGGTTCATTAATGTCGGGAACTTTGTGGCACAATACGTGTATATGGAAGACCACGACTTTACCATTGTGGAGGTAGACGGTACATACGTGCGACCAAACACGACGAGCTTACTGTATTTGGCTCCGGGTCAAAGAACATCGGTCCTGGTCCACTCCAAGTCACAGAGCGATAAAAACTACGCGCTCATGCAAATAATGGATGAAACCATGCTCGATGCAGTACCTGACGACTTAGTACTGAACAGAACTAATCAAGTGCTTTACAATAAGAGTGCGCCTGAAGCCGGCGAGTTCTTCATCAACTCTTTTGAGGATGCCACCAATGATTTTTACTTGACCCCTTTGTCGGGGACAGAATTGCTCCCTGATTACGATTATCGCATTACGCTTGACGTAAAGATGGAGAATTTGGGTGATGGTGTGAATTACGCTTTCTTCAATAATATCACATATGTGGCACCAAAGGTTCCATCTTTGATCACGGCAGTTACTGCTCCAAAGCATCTAGTTAAGAATCCATCCATTTACGGCGACAATGTAAACGCATTTGTCCTGGAGTATGGTGAAATTGTCGAGGTTGTTTTGAACAACTATGATGATGGTAGACACCCATTCCACTTGCATGGACACAGTTTCCAAATAGTTCAGAAATCTCCCAGTTTTGCAGAAAGTCCTGAGGGCAATGGTGAACCGGGTTCTCCAACTCCCTATAATGAAAGCGCGCCTCTGATGAAATTTCCGGACATACCTATGCACAGGGACACGGTCATTCTAGAGGGTAATGGTCACACTGTGCTCCGGTTTGTTGCTGATAATCCCGGCGTCTGGTTATTCCACTGCCATGTTGACTGGCATCTCGAGCAGGGCCTTGCAGCTCTCTTCATCGAAGCGCCCTTACTATTGCAGGAGAAAGAAGATTTTACAGAAAATTACCTACAGGTTTGTTCTTCCGCAAATATAGCAGTTTCTGGAAATGCCGCTGGTCACGAAGATGACTGGTTGAATCTTGAAGGTCTTCCAAGACAGCCAAAGCCGCTCCCAGAGTCCTTCACGTGGAAGGGTTACGTTGCATTCGCTGTTTCCACCGTCGTCGGTCTGTGGGGGCTGCTAACAATAGTACAGTATGGTATCAGCGAATCTGTTCAAGACGACGAGGCTATATACAACAACCTACAAAATCTGTTAAAGGATGCAGGGGAAACGAGCTAAATAATTACGAGGGAATAAGAGGTGTAAATAAGGCTTCAATGCAGCATTGAAGTGTTGATGGCTTTTTTAACGAAGTTTGCATTATACAGAAAAATTTCATAATTCAGAACTGGAACTGCAGATCTGGCGGATGCTCTCTGTGTATTATCTATAGAGTGGCTAGACCGTGGCAAAAGGAAGTTGATGTCCATGATCAGGAGAGCCATGTTTGGTGGGATTACTTGTCCCAAAAACATATGGAATTCGGGACTTCTGAAAAATATTCAGAAGACCACTGTCTCTGCTCATCGACACATCCATGCAACTCGTACACTTAGATCATATGAAGAGGAGAAGGCCGTCTTGGACGAAATTGCCCCAAGACTAACGGACAAGGATCGTCAAACCTCGAGCATCCTGCGTAACATCGGTATTTCCGCCCACATTGACTCAGGCAAGACCACCTTCACAGAGCGTGTTCTATTCTACACTGGGCGTATCAAAGCTATCCACGAGGTAAGAGGCCGTGATAATGTCGGTGCAAAGATGGACTCTATGGATCTGGAAAGAGAGAAGGGTATTACCATTCAGTCTGCGGCTACTTATTGTTCTTGGGACAAAGATGGCCAGAATTACCATTTTAATCTAATCGATACTCCAGGCCACATTGACTTCACCATCGAAGTAGAACGTGCCTTGAGAGTCTTGGACGGTGCTGTACTGGTTGTTTGTGCAGTTTCTGGCGTGCAGTCGCAAACAGTCACCGTCGATCGTCAAATGAGAAGATATAATGTTCCAAGAATTACCTTTATCAACAAGATGGACCGCATGGGCGCAAATCCCTTCAGAGCCATCGATCAGATCAATAAAAAGCTTAAAACACCAGCTGCTGCGCTTCAAGTTCCTATTGGAGCTGAATCCGAACTAAAGGGTGTGGTCAATATCATTGACCGTGTGGCTTTGTACAATGAAGGTGCCAAAGGTGAACAGATTGTAACCGGTCCTATTCCTAACGAGCTCAACGACTTAGTTGAGGAAAGAAGAGCCATGTTGATCGAAACCCTTGCCGATGTGGATGACGAGATCGCTGAAATTTTCTTGGAAGAACAAGAGCCTTCGATTGACCAAATAAAGGCTGCCATCCGTAGAGCCACCATCGCGAGAAAGTTCACACCTGTTTTGATGGGATCAGCTTTGGCTAATAGAAGTGTGCAGCCCGTTCTCGACGCCATCGTTGATTACTTGCCTAATCCTTCTGAGGTTCTAAATACGGCTTTGGACGTGTCCCAGGGGGAAAGTAAAGTCAATCTTATCCCATCCGTACAAGAACCATTTGTAGGCCTCGCTTTCAAATTAGAAGAAGGTAAGTATGGTCAACTAACCTATATTAGGGTTTACCAAGGGCGTTTGAAGAAAGGTGGTTACATCTCAAATGTAAAAACCGGTAAGAAAGTTAAAGTCTCTCGTTTGGTAAGAATGCATTCTAATGATATGGAAGATGTTGACGAAGTCGGCTCGGGGGAAATTTGTGCCACTTTTGGTATTGACTGCGCTTCCGGAGATACATTCTCCGATGGTGCTTTGAACTACTCCATGTCTTCAATGTACGTTCCTGACGCCGTTATCTCTCTATCAATTACACCCACTTCTAGAGACTCGGCTAATTTCTCCAAGGCGCTGAACAGGTTTCAGAAGGAAGATCCCACTTTCAGGGTGAGATTCGATGCGGAATCTAAAGAGACCGTTGTTTCCGGAATGGGTGAACTTCACTTGGAGATTTATGTCGAAAGAATGAAACGTGAGTACAATGTTGATTGTGTTACTGGTCAGCCTCAGGTATCCTACAGAGAATCGATTACTATCCCTGCAGAATTTGATTATACCCATAAGAAGCAATCCGGAGGTGCTGGTCAGTACGGTAGAGTTATGGGCGCTTTGAGTCCTCTTGAGGGATCGAGCAGTAATAAATTCGAAACTGCTATTGTTGGTGGTCGCATTCCGGATAAGTATTTGGCTGCCTGTGGAAAAGGTTTCGAAGAAGCCTGTGAGAAAGGGCCATTAATTGGTCACAAAGTCTTATCTGCGCATATGTTGATCAATGATGGTGCTATTCATGCAGTTGATTCTAACGAGCTGGCATTTAAAACTGCTTCAATGGCAGCTTTTAAGCAAGCGTTCTTAGAAGCAAAACCTGTCATTCTAGAACCAGTCATGGCAGTGACAGTCACTGCTCCAAACGAGTTCCAAGGTAATGTTATTAGTTTGCTCAACAAATTGCAAGCTGTCATTCAGGACACTGAAAATGGTCAAGACGAATTCACCATTAGTGCGGAATGTTCTTTGAACACGCTTTTCGGCTTTGCAACCTCGTTGAGATCATCAACTCAGGGCAAAGGTGAATTTTCACTCGAGTTCAAACATTACTCACCCACCTCACCACATTTGCAGAAACAACTGATTGCTGACTTTGAGAAGAAGCAACAACAAAAGAAATGAGATGGTGCGCGATGCCGTCTTGTTCGTTACTGAACCAACGTAAAAATGACTTTATTCTTGTAAAAATTTGTAAATAGCCTGTATGTGGAAGATGTATCTACCTTTGAGTTGAGCGTGTGATTAATGCTTTGCTGATTTGCTACTTGGTGTAAGTATCATCTGCCTTTATCTTGCCGAGAAGATCTTCGATCTTTGGGCCCATTAGCGGTTGACCTGAGCGCGTGCGCTGGGTAACTTTTGAGGACCTTACGTTTCTTTGTTTTTCCTTATCCCTTACCTCTTTTACCTTGTCTTGTTCGTACTTCTGTCGTTGTAATGCCTTGTCATGCTGCTGTCTACCACGCATTTTTTTTAGCTCTTTCTTCTCGTCCAGCTTCTGGCGATTACCCACAGCGTTCTGTGCCTTTAATTCCTTGTAGCTAAGCTTTGCTTCGCTGCTTTTTTTGTCAGGGACCGCATATCCTTCTTCTTTCAAAGCTTTAAAATAGTCTTTCTTTAAACGTGCCTTCTTGACGAGATTCTTTTGAATCTCTCGCACTTTGTATTCTTTACTATGCTTCTCGATACGTGGCGGCATCCTGAAGTATCTACAGCTAGTGTTTACTCTTTCAACTCTTTTCCTCGAATTTTTGATAGTTGGCGATGAGCTTGATGGACCAGACATTTTTTTGAATAGAATTTTGGGAGTTGAATTGAATCTTAAAAGAAAACATCTGAATAGGAAAAACTCTTGGGTTTACCGCTAAGTACGAGAATTTAACGTTCTAGGTCTTCCAGAAGCCTTTACCGTGGTTATTGGTTTTATCTCGACAGCTTCAGACTCATAGTAGCAATAGCGGCCAACCATAGTGCCGTTTTTCTGAAGGCCAGTTTTTTCATATACTTCATGATAAATGGATGGAGCACGAACAAGTTTGTTACTAAACTTACGATGTTGGCGCAGTGGGTGTCACAGACGTCAAATTGGTAGCATGGCTACTACCTTACCAAAGGAGATTCAGAGAATTGTGGGAGAGCCGCAACAACAGTCACCATTACAAGTACAAGAACTCAACGCAGTGCTTACGTTCATGCGGAAAGGTCGTAACTTAACGATAAAACAGCGCGCTTCAATTATTCAGGGATTGTATCGACGAGATGCGCATCGTGAAGTTGTCACTGTAGCTAAATCAGCACTTTTTGATGGAGACCAGAATTACAGAGAAAATGTATCCGCTGTTGAACTCAAAAAGTTCTTTTCGTCGCTTATATCTATGGGCAGAACAATGCAGCTGGCAGAGAAAATGTTTCAAATGATCAAACAATTCTCGTTGACACGTAATACCATGGTTATGAGCGTCATCAATGCAACCTTTGTCCAAACCTCTACACAATATGACGTGCCAGAAACTCTACTCGTGTGGATTAAACTTTACAAATACCTAGAAGGGCACGCTGATTTTACGAATTACGAAATTGATAAACCCGTTTTGAAGACTCTCTTATTTTATCTTCGAAGTAAAAAGCTAGATCTGAGTACCATTCAGGAGACGCTGGAGTTGATCGGCGGTACACAAGGCCCTCTCATGGCTTCCCAATTTGCTTCTACTTTGATATATCTAACCTCGTACAACCGGGACTTTGACCTGACGGAAGGCCTCTGGAACTACAAGATTGAAAAGAAGTATCCAATTATTAGCTCCGATTTAACCCAGATCTGTAAAGCATACTGTCATTTTGAAAAATTTCGTCTTGTCCAGCAGACTCATTCCCAGCATCCAGAAGCTCACGATGACAACTCACAGTTTGATTATCTTCTGATCGCCTATGCCAAGCAGCAGGATTGGCAAAGTCTGCAAAATCAATTCAATGCCCTTTTCGGCATTGGAGAACTGCCAAATATAAACCATTATGGAATAGTCATGTTCTCAGTAGCGCGTTTGGGAGAAAAAGAAATGGTTGAAAAACTCTACCACCAACTTCTAAGAAGAAAAATGATTCCGACATTACCAGTACTACAAGCCTTGTTGCAAGCTTACTATAAAATTGGGGACTTTAACGGTTGTTTTCAGCATTTTGAACTCTTTAACAAATATGATATTAAACCAACTCCGTCTACGTGCCAAATAATGCTTCAGGTATACCGCAATTTATGCGACGTAGACGGGTCATTGAAATTTCTAAAAAAGATGACTGATTCCAATGTTGAAATGTCGGAGCGACACTTTTCAACAATTATCAATACATGCGCGAAGACGACAAATCATGCTATCGCAGAACAGCTCTTCCAAGTCATGAAATCTTACTACAATATAATTCCAACGGGTGCTTCAGTCGCAGCACTGGCACATGTTTACATTGAGAGTAACATGCCTCAGCTTGCACTGAAGCTGTTCAAAGAATACTGCAACTGCAAGCCACCGTTGGAAAATGAAATTGCCATCTACAATAAAGCTGCAGAGGCATATATGCGCATGGGTCTCAACGACATGTCTGAGAAGATTTTTGAGGAAGTTTTGGGAAAGAATCTTCCAGCAAACTCTGAATTTTACACAGTTATGATAAAACACCTGTCCTTGTACATGAAAGACTACAGCACTGCAGAGAACGTTTTAGATCAATTACTGAATCACCCAAAACTCAAAGCATCCCCTTCGCATTTTGAAGCACTAATGAAGGCATATGATAGAGTCTCTAATCGCGACGCAGTTCTAAAACTGTATCAAAAGATACTAGACAATAACGTACCAGTAAACTCTAAGATTCTCTATTATCTGATAAAAGCCACTTTTAAGATGAGACTGAGGTCTAAAGAAAATCTAGACGATGCAATAGATCTTGTTGACGACATCATGAATCGAGCCGCCAACAGAACACTCGACATCACTTTTGAGAAACTTCACCCGTCGGTGATGGCGTGGCCTATGAGGGCAGCAGCCAAGTTCCATAGCCCTATGAGAGCAATCGAATTGATGAATAAGTACAATGATTTGTTTTTCGAGAAAACGGAGTCAACCGCTAGCAACCTTGTTGTGATGAGAAGTCTTCTAGTCTTGTCTGCAGAGGTCCATCAATGGGATGATTTCCAAAAAATTTACGAAAGATATATGACGAAAATCTCCTTCTATCAGAATTTACCATCTGCAATTGTTAGAAATAAGAGACTAGACTCACTACTGATTGGTATTTTGAGTTACAAAATAAAGCATTTAGTAGCTTCAGACCGTGTCACTGAAGTTTCAAAATTGTTGAAAGACACCTCAGAGAAGAATCTGGTGATCGATAACGATGCTTGGAATGAAGCTATTTTGAGCATGTTTGCTGATACACGTACGATAGAAGATGGCATTCAATTGGTTGATTCAAAACTCATCCACGGTTTCAATGTAACCCACAAGTACAGGCTCTTGAGGAAACACGCTGCTGCAAATACCTCCACAGACAGAAACTCTTGGTTTTTAGAAAAGAAGAGACAAAATCCTAACAGTTTCCAGCCTAAACTGTACTTGAAATCTAGCGTCTTTGACAGGGTTACTGAGGCTATGGACAATTACTTGAACACTCAAAGTGATTTGGAGACAGAGCTCACAAGGCTTACAACACACTACAAGTATTTCATGAAAAGTTATTTGATGAGCCCAAGAAACAAAATTTCTGAGTGGGCAGACATCGAAACAAGGCATGCTCCATACTTGCAAAAGATTAGAAGTGGCAAGAGGGCGATTAATACCGGCGAAGTGCCATTTTGATCGTGGCTATAAAGACTAAGCGTAAGGTGAGCATTTACCATACCCCTCTCGTGTATATATTCGATCTTCACTCTTAAAGACAATAAGTATTCATGACTGTAACGAAATCCACATATTTAAAAACAAGCTCCTTACTGCGATTGTTGATTATTGGGCTTTTTAGAGTCTTTTGAGGAAGCTTTGGAGTCCGATATTTTAATAAGAGTTTCCCCTGTAGTTTCACCATATACTAAAGTTCCCACCCACGGTTGAATGTTCCAGTGCAGCTTGAAAGTCAAGTCCCTTTCGCTTAGCTTCTCTTCGATGTCCCAAATGGAGTACTTGGACTTTGCGTTCCTTAGCGTGATATGAGCGTTAGCCTTATCGGTGATGATAGAGTCCCAGAAAGCTACCTCGCTCTTGACACTCGGTTTCAAGGTGCCGTTGTAAGTGGCTGTGACATATGCGAACACCTGCTTGGTGTTCCAGTTAAAAAGGGGTGTCAGGTCTGCGTCTAGATCAAACGAGAGCTTCAGGTTTTCCTTAGGCTTCCCATTAATCGATCCGTAGTATCGGCTTGTTCTTACATTAATGTGGCTGGGTTAAAAGGATGTTTGGAATTAGTAAATTGAGCTCTATCGCTAGCCTGCTAGAGGGGAACAAGCGTTCCAAAAAGATTATACTTACGGTTGGACATTCCCTACCGATGATGGCAATGCAAACGCGTTGTCCTTGTATAGTTGTGCCCAAAATGTACCCACTACGAAAACCGCTGCGAAAATGGCAAAACTCAGCGCCTGGTTGCTAGTTTGCTGAAATCTTTGCGTTATCGAAAACATTGTTGTCTGTCTCACTTACAAGTTGTAGCGGCGATCTCCCAGGCAATTTGTAGTGGTTCACTTCTCAGAATTGTTGATTATGCTAGACCTTAAATTCTTGAGTCACGTAGGTGTTCGCTCGAATTTTTGTCTGGGTGATCCAAATCACTATGTCTGTCGCTGACGCGAGTGTCAGGTAAATAAAAGTATATTCAGCTTCCTTTTAAGAAGGGAAAGTAGGCCAACAGTTCTTGTGGTAACGACTCTATCAACACATATATTTGAGTTTGCCATAACCAGCACGAGTGTTTATTTCATTAAAAATTCATTGGTTTTGCAATGGTGTGGACGACTACGTATAAGATTCCACAGAGCATAGCCATTTTAGCTGTGGCAGGAACTATGCTGGGGATGGATATTTCATCAATGTCTATTTTTTTGGGGTCAGAGTACTTTAACCGTTACTTCAACTACCCCGGGCCGGTTATTCAAGGCTTAATGACCGGGGCGAACCCAGTTGGTGGTTTAATTGGGTGCGTGCTCTTCGGAATTTTGACGGAAAGAATAGGACGTGTCACCACGTTTCAAGTAGTGGCTCTTATTTGGATACTTGGATCGGTAATTTCTGCGATGGTACTGAATGTGACAATGTTGATAGTCGGTCGCTTGGTGCGAGGTATCGCCGTTGGCACATTGTCGGTTTTGCTGCCGGTGTACATCGGAGAGGTTATTCCATCTAATAAAAAAGGTGCTGCTACCTCAATAGTACAGCTAGCATTAACTTTGGCTATTTTAGTGACATTTTTCACTTGTTTCCTCTTGAATTTTCTCGAGAACCAAATTTCATTCCGTGTCGCATGGGGTTTAGAGATGATACCAGCTCTAGTTTTCTTCTTGTTGAGTTTTTGTCTGAGTGAATCACCCAGGTGGCTGGTTGCGCATGGTCAATACGATCGAGCACAAGATATTCTGCAGCATTTTGCCCAGGGAAAAGTTAGTAACGCTAATATCACAAAGATTGACATCCTCGAGATGTACGGAACCAACCAAAGAACTGGTTATTGGGACCTTTTGTCGAAGCCACTTTTGAAGTACACTCTTATTGGAGTTACGGTTCAAGTTCTGGTGCAAGCTTGCGGAATCAACATTCTGATGTTTTACATCGTGTACATCTGTGAAATGATTGGCCTCAAGGGAACCAGCAAATTAAGCGCCGCTTCTGTCCCGTATCTCATTAACGTGGTCTTCACTTGTATTCCAATTTTAACCTTAGACCGTCTGCGGCGGAAGCTCGTTATTGTGCACGGTGGCATTTCTTTAGCATGCACCATGACCTTGATCGGCATTATGATGGGTTGTTTGGGGCACAAGGTCCCCCCAGTAAATGGAAACAGCACTATTGTATGGGAGGTAACCGGGACACCTGGGCTAATTGTTTTGGCATTGTGCTTTTTGTTTGTAGCCATTTTCGCATCGACACTATCGTGCTGTGCATGGCTATACACAAATGAGGTTTTGCCAGCTAGGGCCAAATCCAAGGGTATGGCTTTGTGTATGGCGACTAGCTGGTTTTTGAATTCATGTTTGACTTTTACTACGCCGCTGCTTCTCAGTAAGATTAAGTGGATCACATTTGTTCTATTAGGAGTGGTCACCATCATTCTTTCAACAATAATTGCAATATGGTTTCCAGAGACTCGAGAAAAGAAGGAATTAGAGCCCCAACCCGACGAGGTTACGTCTAAAAACTCGAATGAGGATACTTCTGAAGTAGAAAAGGAGACAAGGTCAGCGGCACCATCGCCATATATTCATGAAATGAATAAGATTGAGCTAATTGCTGAGCAAGGTTATCAAGAGACGGTTTGAATAAGCAGTGTTGCCACAGACTTCGAACTTTCAGGCATACAACTTTAATTATAAATATTGAGTAATATTTTTTATTTTATGACGACTAACCTAGCATTCAATATCTACTCGAGGCCAAACAATTATTCTCAAAACAATATTTTCTGTCAAATTCGCGCTATAGAGGTATATATCGGTGTATTGACGTTCCTTTATCCCTATCATAAGGTTTAAAAAAGCCTTCACGGCAAGAAATGTAAATAAGCTGTCAATAAACCAACAACTTTCTTGAACCGGGACTTTAGAAAGCATTCCATCACACTCCTAAAGATGCTTAGAAACACTTTAGGTGGACGATAGAAGGACCACTTTCGTCGTATTCTTGCTTTGAGATCCACATCTGTTGGAAAGTGGTCAAAGAAGCCAAAATAGAACCACCAATCCAGACGGAGTACTTTCTCTCTGGTGGAGCGATGATCTTGACCTTCATCGAAGATGGAGCCAAAGCAGTGATCTCCTTTTGCATTCTCTCAGCAATACCTGGGAACATGGTGGTACCACCGGACATAACAATGTTACCGTACAATTCCTTACGAACATCAACGTCACACTTCATGATAGAGTTGTAAGCGGTTTGATCAATACCAGCGGCTTCTAGACCTAGTAGACTTGGGTGGAACAAAGCTTCTGGAGCTCTGAATCTTTCGTTACCGATAGTGATAACTTGACCGTCAGGCAATTCGTACGACTTCTCGATGGCGGACGATTGAGCGGCGGTTTGCATTTCTTGTTCGAAGTCCAAAGCAACGTAACACAACTTCTCCTTGATGTCACGAACAATTTCTCTTTCGGCAGTGGTGGAGAAAGAGTAACCACGTTCACTCAAGATCTTCATCAAGTAGTCGGTCATGTCTCTACCGGCCAAGTCGATTCTCAAGATACCGTGAGGCAAGGAGAAACCGGCGTAAATTGGAACGACGTGGGTGACACCGTCACCAGAGTCCAGCACGATACCAGTGGTTCTACCAGAAGAGTACAAGGACAAAACGGCTTGGATCGACACGTAGAACGCAGGAACATTGAAAGTTTCGAACAGGATCTGGGTCATCTTCTCTCTGTTGGACTTAGGGTTCATTGGAGCCTCGGTCAACAAGACTGGGTGTTCTTCTGGAGCAACTCTTAGCTCGTTGTAGAAGGTGTGGTGCCAGATTTTCTCCATGTCGTCCCAGTTGGTCACGATACCGTGTTCGATTGGGTAACGCAAAGTCAAGATACCTCTCTTGGATTGCGCTTCGTCACCCACGTACGAGTCCTTTTGACCCATGCCGACCATGATACCCTGGTGTCTTGGTCTACCCACGATAGATGGGAAAACGGCACGGGGAGCGTCGTCACCGGCGAAACCGGCTTTACACATACCGGAACCGTTGTCAATAACCAATGCGGCAACTTCTGCATAACGGGAGTTAGTATTCAGCTAAATGCTTCCAATCCAGAGGCCATTTGCGCTGCATGAGGGCCCACACTCACATTTATTTCCAAGAGGTAGTCCTGTTACCCGTCTTGATCATGTGTGTGTGTGTTTTTTTCTTTCGGACAGTTAACCGTGATTGGAAAATAGGGGCTCTAACGAAGCTATGATCACGGTTGTGTTTGTTGATCTTGGCCAAACAGTGTGGAAATTTGAGTGTTTCGTCCGATCCAAAGCATTTTAACGGTGCTAAAAGCAGGTATCGTAACGGCGCCAAAAAGACACGCAATTAGTGCGTAGAAAGGCCCTGTAGTAACGAATTCAGCTGTAAAAATCACTAGCCAACGTCTCAAAATATATTCTTCCAATTTGCATGATGACCAAAACCACGGCAGAACCAACATTAACAGCACGAGAACGTAGCAGAGCCCTTCCAGCAAGCCTAGCAAGCCTAGCAAGCCGCTAGGAATGCAAAAATCGCGAAGACGTGGGAGTCCAAAATACGATCTAAACACGTCGTCTGTGCCCCCTCAAAAGCCTCCACGCAGCGCCAAGCGCCTCAATTGTCCCGTAAAACTCGCTCAAACATACCGGAATCCATTGTTTTGTTTATAAAAGTCTTTTGTTCGGCTTGTCTCGAATAGACTTGTCCTGTTACAAGTAAACAAGTGTATGTTACGGTGGCAATCTTTTATAAAACTTGAGCCTACTTTAAAAAAATTTCCAAATTAGAAACCGAAGAGCACTCCGTACGAATACGGAAATCGAGATAGCGTAATTAGCACTGTGACAGAATAAGAAGTCGTAGAGCTACCGGTTCAGACTCGCGCTAAGTTTGTAAATTGGCAGGTTGATATGGGACATACAGATGTGCGCTTTGGCCAATTTCTGGGGATCATTTGAGGGTCTTGTGGGTTTTCCAAGTTTCGAGAGAATTGCGATATTTATTGGGTGGGTGAAGGTTCGCTGAGTATGGTTGGGGGCATCTGTACTTTGTAAGTTTGCTAGCGCTCACTTTTTTGAACATAGTATGCACTTACTGCACCTCAGGAACTTCTGGACTTTTGCACGACTGCTACTTGATTCTACAAGTCCCTTCCTCTGTGGTCGTGCGATGGCTATATTGAAACATGGCTTCTGCCAATGGATGATATGTTGTCGCATAACAAAGAATTCGGTCGTGTCTCGATTATGCGAGAGTCGTCTCTCGTTGTACAGGAAAACTCTCATCGTGATTCTGCAATATTTTTGGCAGCCCTGCGAATCACCTTCACCACGATACTTCACCTGCGCTAGCAATTCCCACGACTTTTCAGACTGTAGCAATACGGAACTTCCGTTAGCATCCTTTGATGACACACAATAATTTCTTGAATCCCCGAAGAGTACCGATTAGTTATCAAGCCATGAGAGGGAGAGAGAGAGAGAGAGAGAGAGAGAGAGAAGA